>JAHUYU010000619.1:0-19559 GCA_030439765.1 Tripidium arundinaceum | reverse complement strand
GCCCCTAGAGAAGGAGTTATATTTTTAATAAGCAAAAATGCATTATTTTTAATCCAAAATTAAAATATAATTCTGGTGTCAAATTCACATTGACATGATAGATAATATTCTAAGTAACACAAGAAATCTTATTTCACAATTTTTGGATTTAAAATGAATTTTCTATGAATTTTACAAGTTTGGGCTGCTGCTGCTGCGCATCGGCGGATAGTCCCGCGGTTCGGGTGGACAGTCCGCTGGGACGAATGCGGACGGATGGTCCCGTGAAAACGACAGACCGTCAAAACGACGAACAACACAAGTGAAAAAATTTCGGAGGTGATTCCTGTGGCATCCGTACTCCGAATCGAGTGCGGTTTGTTTCTATAGCTTTCTAGTGATGTAGGGAACTCATTCTAGGTGTTGGATCTGTCATGCATGGAGTGTGTGGAGAGATAGACCCCATCCATGGTGGTGGTGGCCATGGATGGCTATGGAGCTCGGTGGGGAGGCCGGTAGAGAGGGGGATGATAGGGGGGAGGCTTGGGGCTTGCTCACCATGCCTCACCATGCCTTGGGGAACCTCCAAACGCAGCAGCTCGGCTTGGGGTTGCTTGAGGACGCGGATCGCCTTGGGGTATCCATGGGAGCTCGAGGAAGAAGATGATGAAGCTTGGGGCCTTCTCCTCCAACTCCGGCGAGGTGGTGGCGTGGTGGAGCAAGCCGGCGATGACCTCCAGCAGGGTGTGGGCATCCTCCTCCTCCCCCTCTTCTCCTTCTTCTTCCTCCTCTCCTTCTCCTTTCTTTCTTCTCTGTTCTTGTTTATTTCTGTAGAATGGGGAGAGACGAGAGGGTAGAGAGAGGGCTAGTGTATGTGAGGGGGGTGTTGGTGTGGGTGTTGGCTGACAGGTGGGTCCAGGGGTGGTGTGTGTGTGTGGCACTTCATCTCTTGCATGTTACAGGTGTCGGTGTGCATTGAGGGATCGTTCGTCAAAAGCGTCGGACCGTCCGTCAAGGCATGTGTAAGTGCAATTTTTGTGATGCAGCGCCCAAAAATTTAGAACCAATATCAAGTTTTTGAGAACATGAATTTTTTAGATGCATATTCATGCTCATGATGCTTGTGAAAAAAAATTGGAACGTTGGGTCGTGACATTTAGGAGTGATTTTTTAGGAACTTTTTGGCGACTTGGAGAACTCAATGGTTTTGGGAACAAATTTTTGGGTACTCTTAGAGATGCTCTTAGATCCAAACCCTATTGCTAACCAAAAAATGCCAAAGCATAAACACATTCCTATGGGCGCTCCTGCAGTATCGTCGCCACCCAAAACAGCCGCCAAGTCACATTGATTACAATACGACTGAGTTGCCTCATATTTACGGGACCTAGGTACAGAGTTCGACTCAAACTTTATCCTAACCCCTAATATAACTCAAGTCTAACTATAATCCATTTGCACACATATTCACCACATATCTAATAAACTTCACCTTGGCGAATATGCACGCCACCTTGAAGTCTTCGTGATTTTTTTTGTTAAATTTGAATTTTTAGTTAAGTCTAGAGTTCAAACAAACCTACAAATTCTTACTTCAATATAGAAGTGCAAATTTATCAATCTATAGTTAATTTGTTTTCTCTTTTTTTTTTTGAAAAGCCAGTGACAAGAGCATGTCGGCATATATTAATAGAGAAGAAATCAGATACAATAAAAAGAAAAGAAAAAGAAAACACTCACGAAGGTGACGACAAGACCACCACCAAAATAAAACACTAGCGAAAACCACCAAGGCAATGACCACCAAACGCCACCCTGCACGCCATAGGAAACAAGCATTCTAGTAGGAAAGGTGGAGGAGGTTTCTACAATGAATCATCCAAAGAGGGGAACGACACCCACAGGTGCTGCAAGCGCCGGTCGGACAACCAAGGTTTTCAACCCAAACTCCTATAGGGGTGGAGGCCTCGCTGCAATGCCTCCAACGAGGGGAATACCGCTAAAGGCGTCACCATTGCCGACCACAGCCAAAGCCTAGGCAGGGCTTTCGCAGCAACAGCCAACACCGTAGACCCAAATCTTGCCATGCCGTGGATCTTCGCAGCTGAGCTGAATCGTAATAAACCACCACAAGCAGGAGATCGTTGAGGCGTTGACGAGGTCATAGGCATGCGTGACCTATCACTGCCATGCCGGCCCGCAAGGGCCGCCTTCATCCTACATGACACCGCCCACCACGCGAAGCCACCACTTGGTCTTGCACCATGCCAAGGGAGTCGCTAGCGCTACTGCTCATCACTGTCCATGAAGCATCTAGAGAAAGCAACAGGTGTTCCTATCTTGATCGCTTTCCATAAAGAACCGCCTTCTGTCGGTTGTCGCTGCGGTTGCAAGCCAGCCACAAATATGGGTGGCACGTCATAGCCGTGCCGGGCAACACATACCGCAGCCAACCAATAGTCGTCGGCCCAAAGAAGATCGCCCAGGAGGAGACCCGCCACAACTACTGTCCACTTGCTTCAGACACCGCCACTAAAAACCATCCGCCAAACTCCAAGATTGGTAGTAGTCGTGCTGTCGCCACTAACGTAACCGCTTATCCCCACCAACAGTAGGAGACACCGTAGCCAAACCAAACGGGACCACCGCTAAGCGGGACCAGTCGCCATGGACACAACTCTGAGAAGCCGCCGAAGACCCACTGTTGCTGCGGCACCAAAATAGCACCGCAGAGGCAACACTATACCCACTGCAGTGCCGGTCGCCAAGGACCGCTACCAGCATGGACAACACCGGCCACCGTGAAATGCTCCATGGAGGAATGGGACGTCCCAGCCAAGCACCTTCACAAAGCCTCACCCAGCCACCGCTAGACCCCACCGGCACCAGGGAAGTCGCCGCAGAGCTGCACCACCACCAGCCACGGGCCGTGGCACCGCCGCACCTGCTGAGCGAGCACCTCAGGACGAGAAGGCCTGAGGCCGCACCCGCCACGCCGGTGAGCACCATCGCGAAGCCACCCGGAGCCGTCCACACGCCACTGGCACAAGATCCATGAACGCAGAAGCCGGAGCTGCTGGTGGCGGCCAGCACAGCCCACACACCACGCTGGCGTCAGGCACCCACACTGGGGGGCGCCAGATCCGCGAACGAGGATGGCAGAGCGGGCGCCGGACCCGACAGCGACAGCGGCAGTGGGGAGGAGGAGAGGCTCGGTGGGCTCCGCCCGAGCTGCCCAGCCGCTGCAAGACACCAACCACCGCCAGCTGCTTGCCCTTGCCACTGGACACCACCAACCGTGCAGGCCGCTCCCATGAACGATTGCAGCTGCCACACCAAACGCAGACCGTCACCCACGCGCTCGCCTCCGATGTGGCCACCAACTCGACCGATGCCCAACGAACCGAGCTGCCGTAGCCGGAGCCAGGGCCGGTGTGGCAAGATCCGGACGCAAGCTCACCGGATCCATCTTCCTCCGGCGCGGATCCAAGCCACCACACAGCCTCGCGTGTGTATCCGAGCCACCACGCAGCCGCCGCCGGTAACTTCTCCCGGTCGCTGACAAACTCCCCAATTGGAAGACCAGCCGTGAGGGCCCCGCCACCGCCGTCCTCGCAGGCCTCCGGTGGCTCGCTCAGTCGATAGTGAGGCGAGGAGAGCGGGAGGGCGGCGGGAAGTGTGGTGGCACCTGGGGTCGCCGCCCGGGCCGCCCAGGCTGAGCGACGCGGGGGAATACAGTAGATAACCAATGACGATTCGCCTACTTTAATTTGTTTTCTCTTCATGCCGGCCCCTTGATCAAATTTTGGCCAAATATTAGCTAAACTTGAACACTTTGACGGGTCAAAACAAGTGAATCTCGGTCCAAAATTATCAATTTTTTTTTTTTAGATTCACCCATTTCGATATTAGGTTCAAAGTTTATATATATAATAAACTCGTGTGTTTTTCAACAAGATGCACTATGGTTTATGAGGTATTGTACTTGACGTCTGGCTCTTTCAAAGATGCATAGGCATTGCTGTTAGGGCGTGTTTGGATGGTATACTGGTACCAGGCACCCTGGCCAGGCAGTGCATCGGAGACGCCTGGGAACGATGCCTGTGCCAGGCAAGCTGGTGAGTCGTCAATCCAAACAAGCCCTTAGTTTTATTCGGCTTCTCCACTTTGTGCTTTTTGCAAGCTTTCTTTATATTAGCAACAGAACAAAGGCAGAAATTCTGTAATGGTTGAATACAAAATTCTTACGGAGATCAGAATAAAAGATTTTTCGTATTTTATAGAAACAACTCAAGTTAGTCATGACCGGCCCTTTTCTGTAATTCCATATGTTATAGACACAAATAAGTTGAGGCAAGATTTCTTTGGACAAACCTGAGTTGTGGTTTGCATCATTGCATTTCTCACCAAGTTTTGGCAAGTTTAAAAGAATTCTAGGCAAACTACGCAACGAACCAAGCACCCCCCCCCCCCCTCTCCTCCCTCAAGGTTTATATTAGTATTAAAAAAACAATCCGATCGAACATCGAAATACGAAAGCCCAAAAGTTTTGAACTACCAAAACGTTGTACTGTACGTAAACTAGCGAAATCAACGTTAAACTCTTCGAACCTAAACTCTGCTTGATTGTCCACGCTTAAAATTATAGAAACCAGGGGTCGAACAGGACGATCGAGCGGAAGCTCGATATAGGGATCGAGTCGACGCTGCGTGAGTTACATACCGAGAAGGGGGTTGACGACGTCTCCGTCGCCCTCCTCGAACGGGTTGTCGTCGTGCCTCCACCTTCCCGCCATGCCTCGACCTCGACCGTACCCTTCCTAGCTCTCTGCTTCGCTGACCTAGCGTTTGCACTCCGGCGCGGCCGGCCGCCGGCGGCAATTCACGCTATGCTGCAAATGATACCACAGCTAGCTGCTTCCGCTTGCCGCCCTGCTGCGGTGGGACGACTTCGTTGCTCACAGTTATAGTACTACCCGCACCAGGTCCAGTGCCGTCGTCCGCTCAGGCGACAAGCCACAACCTGACAAATATAAATGCCAACAATTTGATTATATTAGTGCATCACGTTAACAATGAAGCCGATCGATCATATCTGGGCACTCCGCCTTACACGGTAAGGCGGCCGGGATTTTAATACGTACGTATAACTTAATTATCGATCGATGTAACAACCTCTCCAATCAGTTTACCTTTGCTAATTTCTTGTCTGGACTCTGGACTTCGTCGATGCATACGTTCCAACAGCGACGAAGTAATATATATATCCGGTGGGAATATAGTGTGCATCGTCGGCCTTGCGCGGCACCTCCGGCAGTGGCCACTGCCTCCTTGCCGCCCAAATGGCAGCATATCCGATCCTGTCCTGGCCTAAGTGCGTTGGCCGTTGCTAATTTCTTGGTGCAGCATGCAGCTAGCTTCTCGTTGTCTCGTGGGTATGCGGATCGGATCAACAGGGGCTCAAGGTAAACTTCACAGAAGGCGTGCAAAGTGCGGCGACCTCTAGGAGTACGCCACTCCAAGGAAAAAAAAAGATGCAATGCAATCACAAAACAGGAAGCGAGGATGGAGTTTTGAAACTCCTACATCGTGATTTCTCATAACCAAAGCAAGGGTTCTCGGGTTTAAATGACAAAAAACTTTGAACCTAATATCGAAATGGGTGAATCTAAAAAAAATTGATAATTTTGGACCGAGATTCACTTGTTTTGACCCGTCAAAGTGTTCAAGTTTAGCTAATATTTGGCCAAAATTTGATCAAGGGGCCGGCATGAAGAGAAAACAAATTAAAGTAGGCGAATCGTCATTGGTTATCTACTGTATTCCCCCCGCGTCGCTCAGCCTGGGCGGCCCGGGCGGCGACCCCAGGTGCCACCACACTTCCCGCCGCCCTCCCGCTCTCTCGCCTCACTATCGACTGAGCGAGCCACCGGAGGCCTGCGAGGACGGCGGTGGCGGGGCCCTCACGGCTGGTCTTCCAATTGGGGAGTTTGTCAGCGACCGGGAGAAGTTACCGGCGGCGGCTGCGTGGTGGCTCGGATACACACGCGAGGCTGTGTGGTGGCTTGGATCCGCGCCGGAGGAAGATGGATCCGGTGAGCTTGCGTCCGGATCTTGCCACACCGGCCCTGGCTCCGGCTACGGCAGCTCGGTTCGTTGGGCATCGGTCGAGTTGGTGGCCACATCGGAGGCGAGCGCGTGGGTGACGGTCTGCGTTTGGTGTGGCAGCTGCAATCGTTCATGGGAGCGGCCTGCACGGTTGGTGGTGTCCAGTGGCAAGGGCAAGCAGCTGGCGGTGGTTGGTGTCTTGCAGCGGCTGGGCAGCTCGGGCGGAGCCCACCGAGCCTCTCCTCCTCCCCACTGCCGCTGTCGCTGTCGGGTCCGGCGCCCGCTCTGCCATCCTCGTTCGCGGATCTGGCGCCCCCCAGTGTGGGTGCCTGACGCCAGCGTGGTGTGTGGGCTGTGCTGGCCGCCACCAGCAGCTCCGGCTTCTGCGTTCATGGATCTTGTGCCAGTGGCGTGTGGACGGCTCCGGGTGGCTTCGCGATGGTGCTCACCGGCGTGGCGGGTGCGGCCTCAGGCCTTCTCGTCCTGAGGTGCTCGCTCAGCAGGTGCGGCGGTTGCCACGGCCCGTGGCTGGTGGTGGTGCAGCTCTGCGGCGACTTCCCTGGTGCCGGTGGGGTCTAGCGGTGGCTGGGTGAGGCTTTGTGAAGGTGCTTGGCTGGGACGTCCCATTCCTCCATGGAGCATTTCACGGTGGCCGGTGTTGTCCATGCTGGTAGCGGTCCTTGGCGACCGGCACTGCAGTGGGTATAGTGTTGCCTCTGCGGTGCTATTTTGGTGCCGCAGCAACAGTGGGTCTTCGGCGGCTTCTCAGAGTTGTGTCCATGGCGACTGGTCCCGCTTAGCGGTGGTCCCGTTTGGTTTGGCTACGGTGTCTCCTACTGTTGGTGGGGATAAGCGGTTACGTTAGTGGCGACAGCACGACTACTACCAATCTTGGAGTTTGGCGGATGGTTTTTAGTGGCGGTGTCTGAAGCAAGTGGACAGTAGTTGTGGCGGGTCTCCTCCTGGGCGATCTTCTTTGGGCCGACGACTATTGGTTGGCTGCGGTATGTGTTGCCCGGCACGGCTATGACGTGCCACCCATATTTGTGGCTGGCTTGCAACCGCAGCGACAACCGACAGAAGGCGGTTCTTTATGGAAAGCGATCAAGATAGGAACACCTGTTGCTTTCTCTAGATGCTTCATGGACAGTGATGAGCAGTAGCGCTAGCGACTCCCTTGGCATGGTGCAAGACCAAGTGGTGGCTTCGCGTGGTGGGCGGTGTCATGTAGGATGAAGGCGGCCCTTGCGGGCCGGCATGGCAGTGATAGGTCACGCATGCCTATGACCTCGTCAACGCCTCAACGATCTCCTGCTTGTGGTGGTTTATTACGATTCAGCTCAGCTGCGAAGATCCACGGCATGGCAAGATTTGGGTCTACGGTGTTGGCTGTTGCTGCGAAAGCCCTGCCTAGGCTTTGGCTGTGGTCGGCAATGGTGACGCCTTTAGCGGTATTCCCCTCGTTGGAGGCATTGCAGCGAGGCCTCCACCCCTATAGGAGTTTGGGTTGAAAACCTTGGTTGTCCGACCGGCGCTTGCAGCACCTGTGGGGTGTCGTTCCCCTCTTTGGATGATTCATTGTAGAAACCTCCTCCACCTTTCCTACTAGAATGCTTGTTTCCTATGGCGTGCAGGGTGGCGTTTGGTGGTCATTGCCTTGGTGGTTTTCGCTAGTGTTTTATTTTGGTGGTGGTCTTGTCGTCACCTTCGTGAGTGTTTTCTTTTTCTTTTCTTTTTATTGTATCTGATTTCTTCTCTATTAATATATGCCGACATGCTCTTGTCACTGGCTTTTCAAAAAAAAAAAGAGAAAACAAATTAACTATAGATTGATAAATTTGCACTTCTATATTGAAGTAAGAATTTGTAGGTTTGTTTGAACTCTAGACTTAACTAAAAATTCAAATTTAACAAAAAAAATCACGAAGACTTCAAGGTGGCGTGCATATTCGCCAAGGTGAAGTTTATTAGATATGTGGTGAATATGTGTGCAAATGGATTATAGTTAGACTTGAGTTATATTAGGGGTTAGGATAAAGTTTGAGTCGAACTCTGTACCTAGGTCCCGTAAATATGAGGCAACTCAGTCGTATTGTAATCAATGTGACTTGGCGGCTGTTTTGGGTGGCGACGATACTGCAGGAGCGCCCATAGGAATGTGTTTATGCTTTGGCATTTTTTGGTTAGCAATAGGGTTTGGATCTAAGAGCATCTCTAAGAGTACCCAAAAATTTGTTCCCAAAACCATTGAGTTCTCCAAGTCGCCAAAAAGTTCCTAAAAAATCACTCCTAAATGTCACGACCCAACGTTCCAATTTTTTTTCACAAGCATCATGAGCATGATATGCATCTAAAAAATTCATGTTCTCAAAAACTTGATATTGGTTCTAAATTTTTGGGCGCTGCATCACAAAAATTGCACTTACACATGCCTTGACGGACGGTCCGACGCTTTTGACGAACGATCCCTCAATGCACACCGACACCTGTAACATGCAAGAGATGAAGTGCCACACACACACACCACCCCTGGACCCACCTGTCAGCCAACACCCACACCAACACCCCCCTCACATACACTAGCCCTCTCTCTACCCTCTCGTCTCTCCCCATTCTACAGAAATAAACAAGAACAGAGAAGAAAGAAAGGAGAAGGAGAGGAGGAAGAAGAAGGAGAAGAGGGGGAGGAGGAGGATGCCCACACCCTGCTGGAGGTCATCGCCGGCTTGCTCCACCACGCCACCACCTCGCCGGAGTTGGAGGAGAAGGCCCCAAGCTTCATCATCTTCTTCCTCGAGCTCCCATGGATACCCCAAGGCGATCCGCGTCCTCAAGCAACCCCAAGCCGAGCTGCTGCGTTTGGAGGTTCCCCAAGGCATGGTGAGGCATGGTGAGCAAGCCCCAAGCCTCCCCCCCTATCATCCCCCTCTCTACCGGCCTCCCCACCGAGCTCCATAGCCATCCATGGCCACCACCACCATGGATGGGGTCTATCTCTCCACACACTCCATGCATGACAGATCCAACACCTAGAATGAGTTCCCTACATCACTAGAAAGCTATAGAAACAAACCGCACTCGATTCGGAGTACGGATGCCACAGGAATCACCTCCGAAATTTTTTCACTTGTGTTGTTCGTCGTTTTGACGGTCTGTCGTTTTCACGGACCATCCGTCCGCATTCGTCCCAGCGGACTGTCCACCCGAACCGCGGACTATCCGCCGATGCGCAGCAGCAGCAGCCCAAACTTGTAAAATTCATAGAAAATTCATTTTAAATCCAAAAATTGTGAAATAAGATTTCTTGTGTTACTTAGAATATTATCTATCATGTCAATGTGAATTTGACACCAGAATTATATTTTAATTTTGGATTAAAAATAATGCATTTTTGCTTATTAAAAATATAACTCCTTCTCTAGGTCTCCAAAAATCATGAAGCTAGTTTTGTTAGCTTCCTTTGAGCATGTACTACCTAGAAGTTATTTATGTGCATTATCTCATTGCATTTAAGCACATAATCATATCTTTTATGCCTCACATAGTGGCCCAACACTAGGAATCCTCCACTTTTGCACAATGAGCATGTGCCCTTGCTTAGATGTACTTCTAAGCACCCTAGGGACGCAATAACACAATCTCATACACATGCAAAGACTATAGGTGAAGATCACAAATTCGAGATGCACATTTCTGCACTGCACATCATCCCATGGACCGTCCATCAGTTTTGTCGGAAGGTTCCGTCGATGCATTTACACAGCCAGAACACATAGACAACACACTTAATGATTTTACAGATTGTCCGCCACCACGGACGGAATGTTCCGTGAATTCATTCACAGACCTAGAAACTTAGAAGTCACAGCCTAGAAGTGATGGACTCTCCATCGATTTCCATGGAGCGTCCGGTGGAATATTTTGGTTATAATTCCAAACTCGAGAGCAGCCATTTCACCACGGAGCAACCGACGAGAACGACGGAATGTTCCATGAGAACCACTTCACACTTAGGAAACTAAGGAAGCTACAGGCTTGTCACGACGAAGCCTCCGTCAATTTCGACGGAACGTCCTGTCAAAACTCTCACAGACCAGAAACACATAGAGGCTACATATTTAGTCTACGGAGCGTCCGCCATCACTGACGGAGCGTCCGCGAGCACCACACTGACTTAGTCACTTAAAACGCCTAAGTCCTAGAACCCACGGAGCGTCCGTGAATCACCACGGAGCGTCCATCTGAATTATAAAATCCAGGAACCGAACTATTTAGCTTCGGGTTCTGTCAATTAATTTCACGGATCGTCCGAGGTTAAGGACGGATCGTCCGTGAAGCTCAACACTTAGAAACTTTCACAAACATGTTGTCGGACTGTCACCACAGACCATCCAATGGGATTGACGGAGCATCCGTCAATACCAGTTGATAGCACCTATATACTATACTACAAACATATGTTGCACACACCTCGTACTATGTCTTTAATACCTAATCATACACATGTCTAAACATGTCATAGCAAACATAAGCATCAATATTTATTTATTGCACCTTGCACTCACCTAAGAGTTGAACCACACAAGCCCCTCTCATCTTGTACTCTCATCTCTCTATTCATACTTCATATAATGTCATGCATACATAAACATCTCATACATGTGCATACATACAGGTACACGATATCGGAGAGACGTCGAGTGATGTTCCAAGCTATTGGAGCGTTGCTCATCCACTAGGCAGGCAACCCACTATTATTACCCCTATTTTGGATGCTTATATGTTGTTACATTACGAGTTTGCATTTCATTTAAAATGACGAACTACTTAATCATGCCTCACTAAGTTAGACCAACTCACCTAATATAATCATAGCCTTTACCTAACCAATGGGAGTGGATCGCTTAATTGCTTAGTTGGCTAGCTCCGTGTTGGTATTTTTAAACGCAAACAGATAAATTTGCAAGCGCACGGATACCGATGTAGCTTTCACCCGGGAGTATTCCAAGATATCATATTTATCCACAGGAAAACAATGGTTAAAGAAGTTGATAGTTCACCATCATGTATCTACTAATTAGTATACCAACTAGACTAAAGTGAGAGTAAGTGATGATAATGATAAGAGTTATGAATAATAACACACACATAGGAAAAATTTCATGGTAAAATAAATGAGCAGTCTAGCTAAATTGAGAGGACAACGGGTGAGTTCAAGGTTCCTAAATATTTCTCTATTACTTTGGTTCTATTCTAGTTTAGACTAGAAGGTATAACTAAAGCATGGATAAATATAGCGATCACACACAATAACACTTTGGACCAGCAGTACCTTTCCGACTCTCGAAGGGAGTGAGAAAGCGTAGTCGGGGGAAGGCTGCCTAAAGCTCTACGAACACCAATCCCAACGTGGTGGAATACAAAGGGCTGACAGAGCTGTCACCCCTGGGGCTACCACAACTAACCATGAGATTGGGCGCAAACTCAGGTAACCCATAGTCTAGACACCACGTCTATACTATTGATTACTACTCTAATCACGTACGATAACTAGAGCACTCGATGCGAGCGGAGTTCCCATGCTACGGCGTGAAAACTATACTAACCATACACATGAAAGGCATAAAAGTAGATAGAGAAGATAACTATATTAAAGTATAAGTCTTGCAAAGGTAAGATAAGTTATACCAGACCTCTGAAGATTTGCTTTAGAACCTGAGCATGGCTCAACTCTCCCTAACTCTCAACTCAACCATTCTACTTCTACATCTTGAGAGTGTTGTGGAGATTTCTTTCTTGTGGTGTGTCTTGATCTCAATGAGAGATGAGATCTCAAAGGATGCCTTCCTGGAGGGGGTCTAGGGGTCCTTTTATAGGGGAGATGGAGTAGGGGGCAAGCAATCGCCATGTCATCGATCCGCATCAATTCTTACGACCACCGTTGGATCAAACCGACTTAAATAAAGGGTGGAGATTAATCCTCAAAGTCGGTGGAGAAATCACGGCGCCGATAGGTGGGCCAGGGTGGGTCGGCCGACCTACATGTGGGGTCGGCCGACCCCACTTCTGGCTCCTTTCGACATGAGTCTTCTTCTAGAAGGTGTCCCACATGTCATATAGTTGAATGGAAACTTGTTGCTCGTCATATATAGGTCGGCCGACCTAAATATGACCCCCATATACGACATGTGGGACACCTTCTAGAAGAAGACTCATGTCGAAAGGAGTCAGAAGTGGGGTCGGCCGACCCCACATGTAGGTCGGCCGACCCACCCTGGCCCACCTATCGGCGCCGTGATTTCTCCACCGACTTTGAGGATTAATCTCCACCCTTTATTTAAGTCGGTTTGATCCAACGGTGGTCGTAAGAATTGATGCGGATCGATGACATGGCGATTGCTTGCCCCCTACTCCATCTCCCCTATAAAAGGACCCCTAGACCCCCTCCAGGAAGGCATCCTTTGAGATCTCATCTCTCATTGAGATCAAGACACACCACAAGAAAGAAATCTCCACAACACTCTCAAGATGTAGAAGTAGAATGGTTGAGTTGAGAGTTAGGGAGAGTTGAGCCATGCTCAGGTTCTAAAGCAAATCTTCAGAGGTCTGGTATAACTTATCTTACCTTTGCAAGACTTATACTTTAATATAGTTATCTTCTCTATCTACTTTTATGCCTTTCATGTGTATGGTTAGTATAGTTTTCACGCCGTAGCATGGGAACTCCGCTCGCATCGAGTGCTCTAGTTATCGTACGTGATTAGAGTAGTAATCAATAGTATAGACGTGGTGTCTAGACTATGGGTTACCTGAGTTTTGCGCCCAATCTCATGGTTAGTTGTGGTAGCCCCAGGGGTGACAGCTCTGTCAGCCCTTTGTATTCCACCACGTTGGGATTGGTGTTCGTAGAGCTTTAGGCAGCCTTCCCCCGACTACGCTTTCTCACTCCCTTCGAGAGTCGGAAAGGTACTGCTGGTCCAAAGTGTTATTGTGTGTGATCGCTATATTTATCCATGCTTTAGTTATACCTTCTAGTCTAAACTAGAATAGAACCAAAGTAATAGAGAAATATTTAGGAACCTTGAACTCACCCGTTGTCCTCTCAATTTAGCTAGACTGCTCATTTATTTTACCATGAAATTTTCCTATGTGTGTGTTATTATTCATAACTCTTATCATTATCATCACTTACTCTCACTTTAGTCTAGTTGGTATACTAATTAGTAGATACATGATGGTGAACTATCAACTTCTTTAACCATTGTTTTCCTGTGGATAAATATGATATCTTGGAATACTCCCGGGTGAAAGCTACATCGGTATCCGTGCGCTTGCAAATTTATCTGTTTGCGTTTAAAAATACCAACACGGAGCTAGCCAACTAAGCAATTAAGCGATCCACTCCCATTGGTTAGGTAAAGGCTATGATTATATTAGGTGAGTTGGTCTAACTTAGTGAGGCATGATTAAGTAGTTCGTCATTTTAAATGAAATGCAAACTCGTAATGTAACAACATATAAGCATCCAAAATAGGGGTAATAATAGTGGGTTGCCTGCCTAGTGGATGAGCAACGCTCCAATAGCTTGGAACATCACTCGACGTCTCTCCGATATCGTGTACCTGTATGTATGCACATGTATGAGATGTTTATGTATGCATGACATTATATGAAGTATGAATAGAGAGATGAGAGTACAAGATGAGAGGGGCTTGTGTGGTTCAACTCTTAGGTGAGTGCAAGGTGCAATAAATAAATATGATGCTTATGTTTGCTATGACATGTTTAGACATGTGTATGATTAGGTATTAAAGACATAGTACGAGGTGTGTGCAACATATGTTTGTAGTATAGTATATAGGTGCTATCAACTGGTATTGACGGATGCTCCGTCAATCCCATTGGATGGTCTGTGGTGACAGTCCGACAACATGTTTGTGAAAGTTTCTAAGTGTTGAGCTTCACGGACGATCCGTCCTTAACCTCGGACGATCCGTGAAATTAATTGACAGAACCCGAAGCTAAATAGTTCGGTTCCTGGATTTTATAATTCAGATGGACGCTCCGTGGTGATTCACGGACGCTCCGTGGGTTCTAGGACTTAGGCGTTTTAAGTGACTAAGTCAGTGTGGTGCTCGCGGACGCTCCGTCAGTGATGGCGGACGCTCCGTAGACTAAATATGTAGCCTCTATGTGTTTCTGGTCTGTGAGAGTTTTGACAGGGACGTTCCGTCGAAATTGACGGAGGCTTCGTCGTGACAAGCCTGTAGCTTCCTTAGTTTCCTAAGTGTGAAGTGGTTCTCATGGAACATTCCGTCGTTCTCGTCGGTTGCTCCGTGGTGAAATGGCTGCTCTCGAGTTTGGAATTATAACCAAAATATTCCACCGGACGCTCCATGGAAATCGATGGAGAGTCCATCACTTCTAGGCTGTGACTTCTAAGTTTCTAGGTCTGTGAATGAATTCACGGAACATTCCGTCCGTGGTGGCGGACAATCTGTAAAATCATTAAGTGTGTTGTCTATGTGTTCTGGCTGTGTAAATGCATCGACGGAACCTTCCGACAAAACTGATGGACGGTCCATGGGATGATGTGCAGTGCAGAAATGTGCATCTCGAATTTGTGATCTTCACCTATAGTCTTTGCATGTGTATGAGATTGTGTTATTGCGTCCCTAGGGTGCTTAGAAGTCACAGCCTAGAAGTGATGGACTCTCCATCGATTTCCATGGAGCGTCCGGTGGAATATTTTGGTTATAATTCCAAACTCGAGAGCAGCCATTTCACCACGGAGCAACCGACGAGAACGACGGAATGTTCCATGAGAACCACTTCACACTTAGGAAACTAAGGAAGCTACAGGCTTGTCACGACGAAGCCTCCGTCAATTTCGACGGAACGTCCTGTCAAAACTCTCACAGACCAGAAACACATAGAGGCTACATATTTAGTCTACGGAGCGTCCGCCATCACTGACGGAGCGTCCGCGAGCACCACACTGACTTAGTCACTTAAAAACGCCTAAGTCCTAGAACCCACGGAGCGTCCGTGAATCACCACGGAGCGTCCATCTGAATTATAAAATCCAGGAACCGAACTATTTAGCTTCGGGTTCTGTCAATTAATTTCACGGATCGTCCGAGGTTAAGGACGGATCGTCCGTGAAGCTCAACACTTAGAAACTTTCACAAACATGTTGTCGGACTGTCACCACAGACCATCCAATGGGATTGACGGAGCATCCGTCAATACCAGTTGATAGCACCTATATACTATACTACAAACATATGTTGCACACACCTCGTACTATGTCTTTAATACCTAATCATACACATGTCTAAACATGTCATAGCAAACATAAGCATCATATTTATTTATTGCACCTTGCACTCACCTAAGAGTTGAACCACACAAGCCCCTCTCATCTTGTACTCTCATCTCTCTATTCATACTTCATATAATGTCATGCATACATAAACATCTCATACATGTGCATACATACAGGTACACGATATCGGAGAGACGTCGAGTGATGTTCCAAGCTATTGGAGCGTTGCTCATCCACTAGGCAGGCAACCCACTATTATTACCCCTATTTTGGATGCTTATATGTTGTTACATTACGAGTTTGCATTTCATTTAAAATGACGAACTACTTAATCATGCCTCACTAAGTTAGACCAACTCACCTAATATAATCATAGCCTTTACCTAACCAATGGGAGTGGATCGCTTAATTGCTTAGTTGGCTAGCTCCGTGTTGGTATTTTTAAACGCAAACAGATAAATTTGCAAGCGCACGGATACCGATGTAGCTTTCACCCGGGAGTATTCCAAGATATCATATTTATCCACAGGAAAACAATGGTTAAAGAAGTTGATAGTTCACCATCATGTATCTACTAATTAGTATACCAACTAGACTAAAGTGAGAGTAAGTGATGATAATGATAAGAGTTATGAATAATAACACACACATAGGAAAATTTCATGGTAAAATAAATGAGCAGTCTAGCTAAATTGAGAGGACAACGGGTGAGTTCAAGGTTCCTAAATATTTCTCTATTACTTTGGTTCTATTCTAGTTTAGACTAGAAGGTATAACTAAAGCATGGATAAATATAGCGATCACACACAATAACACTTTGGACCAGCAGTACCTTTCCGACTCTCGAAGGGAGTGAGAAAGCGTAGTCGGGGGAAGGCTGCCTAAAGCTCTACGAACACCAATCCCAACGTGGTGGAATACAAAGGGCTGACAGAGCTGTCACCCCTGGGGCTACCACAACTAACCATGAGATTGGGCGCAAACTCAGGTAACCCATAGTCTAGACACCACGTCCTATACTATTGATTACTACTCTAATCACGTACGATAACTAGAGCACTCGATGCGAGCGGAGTTCCCATGCTACGGCGTGAAAACTATACTAACCATACACATGAAAGGCATAAAAGTAGATAGAGAAGATAACTATATTAAAGTATAAGTCTTGCAAAGGTAAGATAAGTTATACCAGACCTCTGAAGATTTGCTTTAGAACCTGAGCATGGCTCAACTCTCCCTAACTCTCAACTCAACCATTCTACTTCTACATCTTGAGAGTGTTGTGGAGATTTCTTTCTTGTGGTGTGTCTTGATCTCAATGAGAGATGAGATCTCAAAGGATGCCTTCCTGGAGGGGGTCTAGGGGTCCTTTTATAGGGGAGATGGAGTAGGGGGCAAGCAATCGCCATGTCATCGATCCGCATCAATTCTTACGACCACCGTTGGATCAAACCGACTTAAATAAAGGGTGGAGATTAATCCTCAAAGTCGGTGGAGAAATCACGGCGCCGATAGGTGGGCCAGGGTGGGTCGGCCGACCTACATGTGGGGTCGGCCGACCCCACTTCTGACTCCTTTCGACATGAGTCTTCTTCTAGAAGGTGTCCCACATGTCGTATATGGGGGGTCATATTTAGGTCGGCCGACCTATATATGACGAGCAACAAGTTTCCATTCAACTATATGACATGTGGGACACCTTCTAGAAGAAGACTCATGTCGAAAGGAGCCAGAAGTGGGGTCGGCCGACCCCACATGTAGGTCGGCCGACCCACCCTGGCCCACCTATCGGCGCCGTGATTTCTCCACCGACTTTGAGGATTAATCTCCACCCTTTATTTAAGTCGGTTTGATCCAACGGTGGTCGTAAGAATTGATGCGGATCGATGACATGGCGATTGCTTGCCCCCTACTCCATCTCCCCTATAAAAGGACCCCTAGACCCCCTCCAGGAAGGCATCCTTTGAGATCTCATCTCTCATTGAGATCAAGACACACCACAAGAAAGAAATCTCCACAACACTCTCAAGATGTAGAAGTAGAATGGTTGAGTTGAGAGTTAGGGAGAGTTGAGCCATGCTCAGGTTCTAAAGCAAATCTTCAGAGGTCTGGTATAACTTATCTTACCTTTGCAAGACTTATACTTTAATATAGTTATCTTCTCTATCTACTTTTATGCCTTTCATGTGTATGGTTAGTATAGTTTTCACGCCGTAGCATGGGAACTCCGCTCGCATCGAGTGCTCTAGTTATCGTACGTGATTAGAGTAGTAATCAATAGTATAGACGTGGTGTCTAGACTATGGGTTACCTGAGTTTGCGCCCAATCTCATGGTTAGTTGTGGTAGCCCCAGGGGTGACAGCTCTGTCAGCCCTTTGTATTCCACCACGTTGGGATTGGTGTTCGTAGAGCTTTAGGCAGCCTTCCCCCGACTACGCTTTCTCACTCCCTTCGAGAGTCGGAAAGGTACTGCTGGTCCAAAGTGTTATTGTGTGTGATCGCTATATTTATCCATGCTTTAGTTATACCTTCTAGTCTAAACTAGAATAGAACCAAAGTAATAGAGAAATATTTAGGAACCTTGAACTCACCCGTTGTCCTCTCAATTTAGCTAGACTGCTCATTTATTTTACCATGAAATTTTCCTATGTGTGTGTTATTATTCATAACTCTTATCATTATCATCACTTACTCTCACTTTAGTCTAGTTGGTATACTAATTAGTAGATACATGATGGTGAACTATCAACTTCTTTAACCATTGTTTTCCTGTGGATAAATATGATATCTTGGAATACTCCCGGGTGAAAGCTACATCGGTATCCGTGCGCTTGCAAATTTATCTGTTTGCGTTTAAAAATACCAACACGGAGCTAGCCAACTAAGCAATTAAGCGATCCACTCCCATTGGTTAGGTAAAGGCTATGATTATATTAGGTGAGTTGGTCTAACTTAGTGAGGCATGATTAAGTAGTTCGTCATTTTAAATGAAATGCAAACTCGTAATGTAACAACATATAAGCATCCAAAATAGGGGTAATAATAGTGGGTTGCCTGCCTAGTGGATGAGCAACGCTCCAATAGCTTGGAACATCACTCGACGTCTCTCCGATATCGTGTACCTGTATGTATGCACATGTATGAGATGTTTATGTATGCATGACATTATATGAAGTATGAATAGAGAGATGAGAGTACAAGATGAGAGGGGCTTGTGTGGTTCAACTCTTAGGTGAGTGCAAGGTGCAATAAATAAATATGATGCTTATGTTTGCTATGACATGTTTAGACATGTGTATGATTAGGTATTAAAGACATAGTACGAGGTGTGTGCAACATATGTTTGTAGTATAGTATATAGGTGCTATCAACTGGTATTGACGGATGCTCCGTCAATCCCCATTGGATGGTCTGTGGTGACAGTCCGACAACATGTTTGTGAAAGTTTCTAAGTGTTGAGCTTCACGGACGATCCGTCCTTAACCTCGGACGATCCGTGAAATTAATTGACAGAACCCGAAGCTAAATAGTTCGGTTCCTGGATTTTATAATTCAGATGGACGCTCCGTGGTGATTCACGGACGCTCCGTGGGTTCTAGGACTTAGGCGTTTTAAGTGACTAAGTCAGTGTGGTGCTCGCGGACGCTCCGTCAGTGATGGCGGACGCTCCGTAGACTAAATATGTAGCCTCTATGTGTTTCTGGTCTGTGAGAGTTTTGACAGGACGTTCCGTCGAAATTGACGGAGGCTTCGTCGTGACAAGCCTGTAGCTTCCTTAGTTTCCTAAGTGTGAAGTGGTTCTCATGGAACATTCCGTCGTTCTCGTCGGTTGCTCCGTGGTGAAATGGCTGCTCTCGAGTTTGGAATTATAACCAAAATATTCCACCGGACGCTCCATGGAAATCGATGGAGAGTCCATCACTTCTAGGCTGTGACTTCTAAGTTTCTAGGTCTGTGAATGAATTCACGGAACATTCCGTCCGTGGTGGCGGACAATCTGTAAAATCATTAAGTGTGTTGTCTATGTGTTCTGGCTGTGTAAATGCATCGACGGAACCTTCCGACAAAACTGATGGACGGTCCATGGGATGATGTGCAGTGCAGAAATGTGCATCTCGAATTTGTGATCTTCACCTATAGTCT
>JAHUYU010003336.1:0-15877 GCA_030439765.1 Tripidium arundinaceum | reverse complement strand
TTGTGCTTGCTTTAAACAGATAGAAAAATAAATATGTGTAATCTATATTTATTTAAGCAAATGTCTATGCTAGCTGTATGAGAAAAAACTTATTTTTGCAGGCTTCTTCTGGGAGGACATTAAACACTGCACAAATTCCGCTTGTTGCGAGCCATCCAGATGTGTATGAGCCATGTGATGATTCCTTTGCCCTTGTTGATGCACTACTCTCAGACAAAGCACAACTTTTGACACTACAGCCAAGGTTATGTATGGAGGTAGGGTCTGGTAGTGGTTATGTCATCACCTCTCTTGCAATCATGCTCAGGCAGTTAGGCTCTGGATCCCAGTACCTAGCAACTGACATCAACCAACATGCTGCCGAGACAACTCAAGCGACCCTTGAAGCTCATGGGGTGCATGCAGATGTGATTGTTACTGATATCGTGTCTGGTCTTGATAAACGCCTTGCTGGTATGGTTGATGTGGCAGTTGTTAACCCTCCTTATGTGCCAACTCCTGTGGAAGAAGTTGGATGCAAAGGCATTGCTTCGTCTTGGGCAGGAGGTTTGAACGGGCGCCAAGTGATAGACAGGATCCTTCCTGCTGTGCGTGAGATGCTATCAGAAAGAGGGTGGCTGTACATGGTGGCCCTCGAAGATAATGATCCTTCAGATATATGCCATCTGATGAGTGAGATGGGGTATGCATCGCGCGTTGTCTTGAAGAGGTGTACTGAGGAGGAGAGCCTTTATGTTCTCAAGTTCTGGCGAGATCCGCACGCTGTTTCAAGTGCGTCTCCTAAATCTTCAGGCTCCGAGTCATGGTTTTCTCAGTTGCCTTTCAAATCCCTTTGGCACAAGAACTCGTAGCATTTCATGGCCTTGCCAGTTCGGAGTCTTCATCAGCTCCAAAATATAGCAAGAAGTCTTTTGCAAATTTGAGATGGCAGTATGTTTAGATGTGTTCGAATGAAATGTTACTGTTGGTTTCTGACTGCCTCAGACACTCAGAGTGCAAGAATCATTCTAGCCTGATTGGTTTAAGGCGCAAACGAAACATGTCCTTACCAGAAAGTACTGAACCTTTTTATTTTGGTAGCTTAAATTGTTATCTTATGTTCTCTTCGTGTGTATATATATTCTACGTTGCTACTATGGATTCTTTACCTTGCTGCATTTGGAATTTGTGTTTTCTTTATCAATTATTGCGTTTAAATGATTATTTCCAGATGAGAGGAAAAGAAGATTTGGGCCGCTTTTTTCTTTAACCCTGTATATGAGATCAGTTATAGAAAAACAACATCTGGCGCATGATCTTCAACTGATTTTAGGCGGCCGCATACCAAATGAAAACGAAACGAGTACATTATTTGCTCCTTGTGGTACCCTGAGATACTCAGTTTTTTGGTTCTCTTTTTTGAGTGCTGTATTTCCGTGTGCTACAGATTAACACCTCTTATTAACTTAACAGTTTAACACCTCTTATTTGAATTTCACAATTTTGAATACAAAAGTAGGTTTTGGAACTAAAAGAAGAGAGTGTAAAGGTCTTCAAAGTTAATAACTTCTTCAAATCGTTAAAAGAAAACTATAACTTCATCAGTACAGTCTAAACTGACAGAACATAACAATGGACTTGGAATATACATTCGTGGGCTATGGGCCTGGGCCACGAAGGCTACGCAGGCTTAAACCCATTCACACGCATGCCCATGGGAACTTTAGCCCGGCCATCCTGCCTGGCCTTGTTCGTCTTGCCGGCTTCGTCGTCCTCTGCAGCGGCTGCTGCGGGCTGTGGGCTGCGAGCGACGACGGTCAGTTGTGGAGCCACTCGTTCCCGTCCCAGCGAACCCAGCCTGTGGTGAGGCTCCGACGGAGCGCTCGCCTGAGGAGAAGGGAGAGATCCGGTGCTGTGTCCAGTCGGCCGTCCATGGAGGCGGCGGCGGGCCGCAAGCGCGCGTACAGCATCATCGTGCCGACCTACAACGAGCGCCTCAACGTCGCCCTCATCGTCTACCTCATCTTCAAGCACCTCCCGTAAGCACCGCCCAGCTCCCTCTCTCCCGTCCGCCGCTGATCTGTCTCTCTCTCCGTTGCGCCTTTTGCTGCTACGGTTGCGTCGAGATCGTCAGTGGTGAACGTTGTCGGATTCGATTTCATTCGGTTGCGTGCGTCAACTGGATCGATTAGATTAATAACCTACTTAACAAGAATCGATCTGATCTGAATATATGAATGGAACTGCCTATATCTGTTTAGGTGTTACCTTGCTCCGAGATCCAACTGCAGGAACATGTGAATTGTAAAGTAGAATCACTTGTTACTCCATTATGCGTCCAAATAGGTGACGTAGATTCTTTATGTTCCCTATTTGCTGCAATTCGAACTCTGTTATGTGGACATTAACCAGCCCTCCCGTGAGCTCTGCTTGCACATCTTACAGTATATAGTTGCAGAGTTCTAATGGTGCCAATACTGTTGAAGTGATCACTGTCGACTTGTTTTTTTTTTTCCTGAGAACAAGAAATGAAACAATTTTCTAGTGCTATTTTGGCAACATTTGAGCTAGAATTTGCTTCTTGTTTATCGAAGTCTTGAACTGTCATAGTGGCAACCAGTTTTCTTTCTTTTACTTGTGTATTTTGGACCATACAGGTCATAGGTACCCTTCATTCTAGTGCTGCCCTGCAGGGCGTTTAGTTGGTCAAGTAACAATCTCTTTGTTAGGAAGGTGAAATTGCACCCAGCCTATATATCATGGCTCCTTGCATTCAACAATTGATCATTCAGTTACACTGAGGCATATATGATATACTATCACTAAAAAGGCACTGTGAATCTTCATTCAGTTATACCGGGGCATATATCTATCACTAAAAAGGTACTGTAAATCTAATTATAGAGAACTCGAAGCAAAGGATCCCAAAATGGAATGTGGCACAAGGCATGTTAACCTAAACACGACAGGACGCCAACAAGGACATGATTTTTTTAGGTTTTGCAGAGACCAACGTACAGCATGTCAGCATTCATGTCTGATCTTTGATATAATGCATAAAAAGATATAGGTAAGACATAAAAAGATACAGATAATCCATATATCATCATTCTATCCGCGCAGAGTGATGTAGTTCATAATTTAGTCCATATATCATCATTCTATCACCAGATCCTGCTAGATGAGTAGACCAGGAACAACACATCCAGCAACAGTTTCTTTGTAGACACATACAGCCGGTTCCCTTCAGAAAACGAGGTGAAGCCACACAATAGGCTCAATGACAGTAAATATTCGTAAAACATGTCAGAATTACAAACCGTTAAAAGAAGCACTGAAACTCAACAGAAAGGAGGGGCGCTAGCTATGTTGTGTGACAAAATGTACAGAGAAACCAAGACTTGAGTACAATAATCCATTCACTGGAAACATGCGTAACGGTACTGATATACAACTCAAGCTGCAATAATAACACATCAGTAAAATTCTCTATAACACGGTTGTACCCACAAACCAGAAGCCTACTATATATCTTCATTCTTCAATCATGTTGTGAGCAGCAGATAAACAAGGCCTTTCAAATATTCAACTATCTCGGACCCACCAAGTTTTGAAATTCCAAATACTCTGTCAACAAACGTTATTGGAACCTGGAGAGGAGAGGGCAATCAACGTTTCATTTACCACAGTCAAGAGATGATCCAATATTACACGATGAAAAATGAGACAACACAGTGGCATACCTCTTCAATGTGACAACCTTTCCTAGTAGCCCTAACAATCATCTCCATCTGGAACACATAGCCCTTGCTGACACATGAGGAGATTAAGTCTTCCAGGACATCTCGCTTATATAGCCTATTATGGTATACTCATCAAAAGAGGTGATTGAAGGGTGGTGTTTATTCTGCTCAAGATAAAAGAAAGACAGACCTAAATGATCCGGTTAAATCTGAAGCTCCAGGCTGTAGTAACGTTTGTGCAAGAACATTTGCACCTCTGCTAGTCAGCTTGCGCATGAGATTCCAACCATGGACACCACCATTCTTAACATAACGTGTGCCAGTTACAACGTCAGCTCCAGTTTCCTTTTGCTTCCTGGTTAAAGAAATAACATGATTCAAAAGACACATTTTCTAAACTACTTCATTTCAGTAGCCTCAGTGAAAAATGTATTTTCAACAACTGTGACACTAGTATTTTTTTGTCGCTAAAGATATTTTCAGAACAATCAGACTGAGAATTATATGCACTAAAAATTAGATTTGAGGATGTGGACTAATATATGTAAAATAACATGTAGTAGAAACCCAATAACTCTTATATCTTCAGAGATACGATTCTTACCTAATAAAGCTTGGCAAGTATTTTGGCTGTTCAGAGTGGGAAAATAGTTAGCAAGCTAGGAAGAAAAATATTGTAAATAGCAAACATAAAAAAAGTAGTAACAGAAAGAAGAAAAGGTGAAAGATTTATACATGGTGAGATAGGTCCGCATCCATGATAATGACAAATTCCCCTGAGGCATGCTTTAATCCATGTAAATATGCAGTACCTGGATATTTCCAGTTGCTACTTAATATAAGCGGGGAGAATAATTTCACTAAAAAATTGAAGTCAGGTGTCTAAACTCACCAAGTCCTAGCTTCCTTGGCCTAGCTCGCAGTAACTGGCATCATGTCAGGTTAAAGACAATGTATTAAGCCATGACACTGAATAAACAGATTGACACTACATGTACAAAAACTTAAGTGGACCAGGAACATATTTTTTTAAGATACTTACAACAAAATCTTCACCATATACTTGCTGCAGTTGTTTTACAATGTCCTGAGTTCCATCTGGACTACCATCATCCACAATAATGATCTCAAAGTTCACGTCCCTGAGGTAAAAAAATGTCAACTCAGGTTATATAATATGTAAGAACTTGGCAACATATCTATATGAATGTAACAAATTTTCCTTTCCACCACAGTAGCAAGCTTCCAGCAAACAATGGAAGTTAAATAATGGCCATGTAACACATGGTGACATTCTAAGAAAAGGGACACGCAACAAGCCAACAGTTGCAAGTTGTAATACCTAATAGTGCATCTGATATCAAAGCAGGAGAACTTCTCATGACCCATTTGATATAGCCGATGAACTCACAAAAGTTTTTCAGGTTTCTGTTTGTCTGACAGGGTGAATTAGGCACGCCCAGCAGGGCAGCACTAGAATGAAGGGTACCTATGACCTGTATGGTCCAAAATACACAAGTAAAAGAAAGAAAACTGGTTGCCACTATGACAGTTCAAGACTTCGATAAACAAGAAGCAAATTCTAGCTCAAATGTTGCCAAAATAGCACTAGAAAATTGTTTCATTTCTTGTTCTCAGGAAAAAAAAAACAAGTCGACAGTGATCACTTCAACAGTATTGGCACCATTAGAACTCTGCAACTATATACTGTAAGATGTGCAAGCAGAGCTCACGGGAGGGCTGGTTAATGTCCACATAACAGAGTTCGAATTGCAGCAAATAGGGAACATAAAGAATCTACGTCACCTATTTGGACGCATAATGGAGTAACAAGTGATTCTACTTTACAATTCACATGTTCCTGCAGTTGGATCTCGGAGCAAGGTAACACCTAAACAGATATAGGCAGTTCCATTCATATATTCAGATCAGATCGATTCTTGTTAAGTAGGTTATTAATCTAATCGATCCAGTTGACGCACGCAACCGAATGAAATCGAATCCGACAACGTTCACCACTGACGATCTCGACGCAACCGTAGCAGCAAAAGGCGCAACGGAGAGAGAGACAGATCAGCGGCGGACGGGAGAGAGGGAGCTGGGCGGTGCTTACGGGAGGTGCTTGAAGATGAGGTAGACGATGAGGGCGACGTTGAGGCGCTCGTTGTAGGTCGGCACGATGATGCTGTACGCGCGCTTGCGGCCCGCCGCCGCCTCCATGGACGGCCGACTGGACACAGCACCGGATCTCTCCCTTCTCCTCAGGCGAGCGCTCCGTCGGAGCCTCACCACAGGCTGGGTTCGCTGGGACGGGAACGAGTGGCTCCACAACTGACCGTCGTCGCTCGCAGCCCACAGCCCGCAGCAGCCGCTGCAGAGGACGACGAAGCCGGCAAGACGAACAAGGCCAGGCAGGATGGCCGGGCTAAAGTTCCCATGGGCATGCGTGTGAATGGGTTTAAGCCTGCGTAGCCTTCGTGGCCCAGGCCCATAGCCCACGAATGTATATTCCAAGTCCATTGTTATGTTCTGTCAGTTTAGACTGTACTGATGAAGTTATAGTTTTCTTTTAACGATTTGAAGAAGTTATTAACTTTGAAGACCTTTACACTCTCTTCTTTTAGTTCCAAAACCTACTTTTGTATTCAAAATTGTGAAATTCAAATAAGAGGTGTTAAACTGTTAAGTTAATAAGAGGTGTTAATCTGTAGCACACGGAAATACAGCACTCAAAAAAGAGAACCAAAAAACTGAGTATCTCAGGGTACCACAAGGAGCAAATAATGTACTCGTTTCGTTTTCATTTGGTATGCGGCCGCCTAAAATCAGTTGAAGATCATGCGCCAGATGTTGTTTTTCTATAACTGATCTCATATACAGGGTTAAAGAAAAAAGCGGCCCAAATCTTCTTTTCCTCTCATCTGGAAATAATCATTTAAACGCAATAATTGATAAAGAAAACACAAATTCCAAATGCAGCAAGGTAAAGAATCCATAGTAGCAACGTAGAATATATATACACACGAAGAGAACATAAGATAACAATTTAAGCTACCAAAATAAAAAGGTTCAGTACTTTCTGGTAAGGACATGTTTCGTTTGCGCCTTAAACCAATCAGGCTAGAATGATTCTTGCACTCTGAGTGTCTGAGGCAGTCAGAAACCAACAGTAACATTTCATTCGAACACATCTAAACATACTGCCATCTCAAATTTGCCCTTGTTGATGCACTACTCTCAGACAAAGCACAACTTTTGACACTACAGCCAAGGTTATGTATGGAGGTAGGGTCTGGTAGTGGTTATGTCATCACCTCTCTTGCAATCATGCTCAGGCAGTTAGGCTCTGGATCCCAGTACCTAGCAACTGACATCAACCAACATGCTGCCGAGACAACTCAAGCGACCCTTGAAGCTCATGGGGTGCATGCAGATGTGATTGTTACTGATATCGTGTCTGGTCTTGATAAACGCCTTGCTGGTATGGTTGATGTGGCAGTTGTTAACCCTCCTTATGTGCCAACTCCTGTGGAAGAAGTTGGATGCAAAGGCATTGCTTCGTCTTGGGCAGGAGGTTTGAACGGGCGCCAAGTGATAGACAGGATCCTTCCTGCTGTGCGTGAGATGCTATCAGAAAGAGGGTGGCTGTACATGGTGGCCCTCGAAGATAATGATCCTTCAGATATATGCCATCTGATGAGTGAGATGGGGTATGCATCGCGCGTTGTCTTGAAGAGGTGTACTGAGGAGGAGAGCCTTTATGTTCTCAAGTTCTGGCGAGATCCGCACGCTGTTTCAAGTGCGTCTCCTAATCTTCAGGCTCCGAGTCATGGTTTTCTCAGTTGCCTTTCAAATCCCTTTGGCACAAGAACTCGTAGCATTTCATGGCCTTGCCAGTTCGGAGTCTTCATCAGCTCCAAAATATAGCAAGAAGTCTTTTGCAAATTTGAGATGGCAGTATGTTTAGATGTGTTCGAATGAAATGTTACTGTTGGTTTCTGACTGCCTCAGACACTCAGAGTGCAAGAATCATTCTAGCCTGATTGGTTTAAGGCGCAAACGAAACATGTCCTTACCAGAAAGTACTGAACCTTTTTATTTTGGTAGCTTAAATTGTTATCTTATGTTCTCTTCGTGTGTATATATATTCTACGTTGCTACTATGGATTCTTTACCTTGCTGCATTTGGAATTTGTGTTTTCTTTATCAATTATTGCGTTTAAATGATTATTTCCAGATGAGAGGAAAAGAAGATTTGGGCCGCTTTTTTCTTTAACCCTGTATATGAGATCAGTTATAGAAAAACAACATCTGGCGCATGATCTTCAACTGATTTTAGGCGGCCGCATACCAAATGAAAACGAAACGAGTACATTATTTGCTCCTTGTGGTACCCTGAGATACTCAGTTTTTTGGTTCTCTTTTTTGAGTGCTGTATTTCCGTGTGCTACAGATTAACACCTCTTATTAACTTAACAGTTTAACACCTCTTATTTGAATTTCACAATTTTGAATACAAAAGTAGGTTTTGGAACTAAAAGAAGAGAGTGTAAAGGTCTTCAAAGTTAATAACTTCTTCAAATCGTTAAAAGAAAACTATAACTTCATCAGTACAGTCTAAACTGACAGAACATAACAATGGACTTGGAATATACATTCGTGGGCTATGGGCCTGGGCCACGAAGGCTACGCAGGCTTAAACCCATTCACACGCATGCCCATGGGAACTTTAGCCCGGCCATCCTGCCTGGCCTTGTTCGTCTTGCCGGCTTCGTCGTCCTCTGCAGCGGCTGCTGCGGGCTGTGGGCTGCGAGCGACGACGGTCAGTTGTGGAGCCACTCGTTCCCGTCCCAGCGAACCCAGCCTGTGGTGAGGCTCCGACGGAGCGCTCGCCTGAGGAGAAGGGAGAGATCCGGTGCTGTGTCCAGTCGGCCGTCCATGGAGGCGGCGGCGGGCCGCAAGCGCGCGTACAGCATCATCGTGCCGACCTACAACGAGCGCCTCAACGTCGCCCTCATCGTCTACCTCATCTTCAAGCACCTCCCGTAAGCACCGCCCAGCTCCCTCTCTCCCGTCCGCCGCTGATCTGTCTCTCTCTCCGTTGCGCCTTTTGCTGCTACGGTTGCGTCGAGATCGTCAGTGGTGAACGTTGTCGGATTCGATTTCATTCGGTTGCGTGCGTCAACTGGATCGATTAGATTAATAACCTACTTAACAAGAATCGATCTGATCTGAATATATGAATGGAACTGCCTATATCTGTTTAGGTGTTACCTTGCTCCGAGATCCAACTGCAGGAACATGTGAATTGTAAAGTAGAATCACTTGTTACTCCATTATGCGTCCAAATAGGTGACGTAGATTCTTTATGTTCCCTATTTGCTGCAATTCGAACTCTGTTATGTGGACATTAACCAGCCCTCCCGTGAGCTCTGCTTGCACATCTTACAGTATATAGTTGCAGAGTTCTAATGGTGCCAATACTGTTGAAGTGATCACTGTCGACTTGTTTTTTTTTTTTCCTGAGAACAAGAATGAAACAATTTTCTAGTGCTATTTTGGCAACATTTGAGCTAGAATTTGCTTCTTGTTTATCGAAGTCTTGAACTGTCATAGTGGCAACCAGTTTTCTTTCTTTTACTTGTGTATTTTGGACCATACAGGTCATAGGTACCCTTCATTCTAGTGCTGCCCTGCTGGGCGTGCCTAATTCACCCTGTCAGACAAACAGAAACCTGAAAAACTTTTGTGAGTTCATCGGCTATATCAAATGGGTCATGAGAAGTTCTCCTGCTTTGATATCAGATGCACTATTAGGTATTACAACTTGCAACTGTTGGCTTGTTGCGTGTCCCTTTTCTTAGAATGTCACCATGTGTTACATGGCCATTATTTAACTTCCATTGTTTGCTGGAAGCTTGCTACTGTGGTGGAAAGGAAAATTTGTTACATTCATATAGATATGTTGCCAAGTTCTTACATATTATATAACCTGAGTTGACATTTTTTTACCTCAGGGACGTGAACTTTGAGATCATTATTGTGGATGATGGTAGTCCAGATGGAACTCAGGACATTGTAAAACAACTGCAGCAAGTATATGGTGAAGATTTTGTTGTAAGTATCTTAAAAAAATATGTTCCTGGTCCACTTAAGTTTTTGTACATGTAGTGTCAATCTGTTTATTCAGTGTCATGGCTTAATACATTGTCTTTAACCTGACATGATGCCAGTTACTGCGAGCTAGGCCAAGGAAGCTAGGACTTGGTGAGTTTAGACACCTGACTTCAATTTTTTAGTGAAATTATTCTCCCCGCTTATATTAAGTAGCAACTGGAAATATCCAGGTACTGCATATTTACATGGATTAAAGCATGCCTCAGGGGAATTTGTCATTATCATGGATGCGGACCTATCTCACCATGTATAAATCTTTCACCTTTTCTTCTTTCTGTTACTACTTTTTTTATGTTTGCTATTTACAATATTTTTCTTCCTAGCTTGCTAACTATTTTCCCACTCTGAACAGCCAAAATACTTGCCAAGCTTTATTAGGTAAGAATCGTATCTCTGAAGATATAAGAGTTATTGGGTTTCTACTACATGTTATTTTACATATATTAGTCCACATCCTCAAATCTAATTTTTAGTGCATATAATTCTCAGTCTGATTGTTCTGAAAATATCTTTAGCGACAAAAAAATACTAGTGTCACAGTTGTTGAAAATACATTTTTCACTGAGGCTACTGAAATGAAGTAGTTTAGAAAATGTGTCTTTTGAATCATGTTATTTCTTTAACCAGGAAGCAAAAGGAAACTGGAGCTGACGTTGTAACTGGCACACGTTATGTTAAGAATGGTGGTGTCCATGGTTGGAATCTCATGCGCAAGCTGACTAGCAGAGGTGCAAATGTTCTTGCACAAACGTTACTACAGCCTGGAGCTTCAGATTTAACCGGATCATTTAGGTCTGTCTTTCTTTTATCTTGAGCAGAATAAACACCACCCTTCAATCACCTCTTTTGATGAGTATACCATAATAGGCTATATAAGCGAGATGTCCTGGAAGACTTAATCTCCTCATGTGTCAGCAAGGGCTATGTGTTCCAGATGGAGATGATTGTTAGGGCTACTAGGAAAGGTTGTCACATTGAAGAGGTATGCCACTGTGTTGTCTCATTTTTCATCGTGTAATATTGGATCATCTCTTGACTGTGGTAAATGAAACGTTGATTGCCCTCTCCTCTCCAGGTTCCAATAACGTTTGTTGACAGAGTATTTGGAATTTCAAAACTTGGTGGGTCCGAGATAGTTGAATATTTGAAAGGCCTTGTTTATCTGCTGCTCACAACATGATTGAAGAATGAAGATATATAGTAGGCTTCTGGTTTGTGGGTACAACCGTGTTATAGAGAATTTTACTGATGTGTTATTATTGCAGCTTGAGTTGTATATCAGTACCGTTACGCATGTTTCCAGTGAATGGATTATTGTACTCAAGTCTTGGTTTCTCTGTACATTTTGTCACACAACATAGCTAGCGCCCCTCCTTTCTGTTGAGTTTCAGTGCTTCTTTTAACGGTTTGTAATTCTGACATGTTTTACGAATATTTACTGTCATTGAGCCTATTGTGTGGCTTCACCTCGTTTTCTGAAGGGAACCGGCTGTATGTGTCTACAAAGAAACTGTTGCTGGATGTGTTGTTCCTGGTCTACTCATCTAGCAGGATCTGGTGATAGAATGATGATATATGGACTAAATTATGAACTACATCACTCTGCGCGGATAGAATGATGATATATGGATTATCTGTATCTTTTTATGTCTTACCTATATCTTTTTATGCATTATATCAAAGATCAGACATGAATGCTGACATGCTGTACGTTGGTCTCTGCAAAACCTAAAAAAATCATGTCCTTGTTGGCGTCCTGTCGTGTTTAGGTTAACATGCCTTGTGCCACATTCCATTTTGGGATCCTTTGCTTCGAGTTCTCTATAATTAGATTTACAGTACCTTTTTAGTGATAGATATATGCCCCGGTATAACTGAATGAAGATTCACAGTGCCTTTTTAGTGATAGTATATCATATATGCCTCAGTGTAACTGAATGATCAATTGTTGAATGCAAGGAGCCATGATATATAGGCTGGGTGCAATTTCACCTTCCTAACAAAGAGATTGTTACTTGACCAACTAAACGCCCTGCACTCATCTGCTTACCTGGGATATTGAGTTCACCATTTCAGTCCGGTATATCATTCAAACTAGTTACTGCATAAAGAAAAATAGTTGCATTGTTGTTTGCTAGACTCACGGGTGCTAGATAAATAATATGTTTTTTTATTTAAGAGCGTGGAATCAGAGTTATAATTTTAGGCTACTAGTAAAAGCCTGTGTTTTCTAAAGGACAAAGTCCAAATTACTTCTTCGACATTCACTCGTAATAAGGTAAGGCATATATAGTAATAAATTGACACTAGAAAAACAAATTTATGAAGCATGATAATGACAAATTTATATTGTATTTTTTGAACTCACAAATTTTGAAAACAAAACTCAACTTGTACTAGAAGAAGTAAAAAAAAAAACAACCTTGTTAAAGGGTAAGCCGATAAGTTACCCCTGTTCGCTTAAACTTATCATCCGTACTTTAGCTTATTCTCTCTCATAGAAACACTATTTACTAAAATTGAACCAAACGTTAGTTTAAAATATTATCCTGACATAGGTAAACTTGGATGGAAAAAATTTTAATTTTAGAAAAAATATTTATTTCTTTTCTAAAATATCTTCCGTGGGTGATGTCCTCCGTTGATTTGATTAACACAAATCTTGGAGAAGCTTCGGTAACAACTTCTGGATCGGTAAAGGTTCAGAAACTGCAGGCGACATCGGAAGCGATGTTATGGTTAGTTTTCTTGGCACGGAACTAAACTGAGTACTAATAGACATCGGACGAAAAAAATCAAAATTAATCACGAAGATTAAGACCGACGCTACCGAAACCGAAATGCGCACTGCGCCAGCGGCAAGGCAATATAAGGAGACCTGCATCTGCATGGGCTGCGCTGCCACGCACACCTTCGCGTTGTCGTAGGATTCCACTGCTCCCATCGATCGTTCCACGCCGTGCGCACCTCTCGGCCGGCGGCGAGAACGAACCCTAGCCGATCCACCGCCACCACCTGGAGACCGGCGGCATGGCCACCAACGACGATGATGTCTTCCGGCCCACCGACGAGGCGTCGATCGCCCTCCTGCGCGGCCTCCGCACCAAAACCATCGTCGACCGCAGCTTCATCCACCGCGCCGACGTCTGCTCCGCCGCCCCCGAGGAGCTGGTCGCCGATCTGCAGCCGGTGCCGGGCACCGACGTGACGGAGGACGGGTACAACAGCGTGTGGTACATCTACTGCCCGAAGCGATACAAGAACACCCGGGGCAAGCCCGGCGGGCACAGGCAGCGCGCGGTGGAGCCAGCCGGCGAAACGTACTGGCACTCGGAGACTGGCCCAAAGCTCGTGCAGGGCGTGCCCGGCGCCACGTTCTGCAACTTTTCCTACGGCCGCAAGGAGAAGGAGGGGGCGTCGGGTCGGCGCGTCGTCGACAGGATGGGATGGTGCATGACTGAGTTCGACGACACGCAGGGCGGCGGCGGCGACCACGTGCTGTGCAGGGTGCACCGCTCGTCCTCGTCTCTCGCCAAGAGGAAGTTCAAGTCGTCGTCGTCGTCGTCCAAGAGGAAGGCGGCAGGCGATCACCCCGAGGCGCCGCCAACCAAGCTGATCCACGACGAGCAGGTGGAGGTGCAGGTGCAGCAGGACGCCGCCGCCTTCTTCACCAATGCTTACCCGACGATGCCCTGCTATGGTTATGGACATCCCCAAGGCGTGGATCCCTTGACGATGGTCGGAGGCGAGGAGGAGCATGATGTGAAGCAGCCACGCGTTGAGCCGGAGTACGGCGGCGAGTTCAACTTCGATGAGTTGCTCAACATGGACAAGCAAGTGCAGATGCTGGTGCAGCAGGACCCCGCCGCCTTCACCAATGCTTACCCGACGATGCCCGCCTGCTATGGTCATGGTGGTCCCCAAGGCATGGACGCCGCGATGTTCGGAGACGTTCAGCCGGAGCACGGTGTCGACTTGGGCGAGTTCAACTTCCAAGACTTGCTCAAGACCGACGAGTGGAAAGACTTCGAAGACTTCCTAGCCGAAGGGGAGCAGGGGCTGCAGCAGCCATGCGCCGAGCCGGCCGAGCATGGCGGCGGGATTGTCGTCTCGGGGGGTCTACTCTATGCGTGCTGATGCTGTAGCTTAGTGTTATGTGTTTTACCACAAAACGATGAGTGGTTTTCTCATTACTCTGTAAACGCCTGAGGCCTGACAGAGAAAGATGATGATGTATGAAGCAAAGGGAATTAATGCATATACATATAGTTGTTTTGCTTTAATGTTACAGCTGTTGCGCATGCTTTCTCTTAATTATTCATCATGATTGATCAATATGTGATGAACATTGTTCAGCAGCTCTAGTGTAGCGTGAAGGATCCTATTCAGATTATAGTGCTTTGTGGCTTTGTCAAATCATGCTACGAGTGAATCTTTACAGTTAGCTGTGTTATGTCAGACAAGTGAATGTTTAAGGTACTAACACGTTAGATGCATTGACTTGCCTCGAAATGGAATTTTCAGTAGTCATAATCATTTACTTAATTTAACATAAAATAATACAGACATATATATGACGAAGCAACAAAATATTTGCCACAAGGTCAACTTTCAGAATGAATTTTAGATGAAGTTCAGGCTATCCCCTAAGCTGCAGCGCTTGAAAAATATTTCTCTTTGTGCAGACATCTCCTCGATTAATCTTCAGACACCTGGTCTAAAATAAATCATCTTCAGGCAGCGGAACTGAAGAATTTCATTTACAGCAGGTCTTAATCTCTGGAACGTCGTCTGATGCTTAGTTCTATGTAGCAGTCTTTTGCTAGTTCGTTCTTCCCTGGAGTCACAAGCTTGTCCAGGTTGCAAGTTGCAACAAGTGTCAATGCACCACTAGCACATGCTTTTTTCGGAGTTCTGATCAGTAACAAAACAGAGGAAAGGTGAATCACAAGGAGCAAATAATGTACTCGTTTCGTTTTCATTTGGTATGCGGCCGCCTAAAATCAGTTGAAGATCATGCGCCAGATGTTGTTTTTCTATAACTGATCTCATATACAGGGTTAAAGAAAAAAGCGGCCCAAATCTTCTTTTCCTCTCATCTGGAAATAATCATTTAAACGCAATAATTGATAAAGAAAACACAAATTCCAAATGCAGCAAGGTAAAGAATCCATAGTAGCAACGTAGAATATATATACACACGAAGAGAACATAAGATAACAATTTAAGCTACCAAAATAAAAAGGTTCAGTACTTTCTGGTAAGGACATGTTTCGTTTGCGCCTTAAACCAATCAGGCTAGAATGATTCTTGCACTCTGAGTGTCTGAGGCAGTCAGAAACCAACAGTAACATTTCATTCGAACACATCTAAACATACTGCCATCTCAAATTTGCAAAAGACTTCTTGCTATATTTTGGAGCTGATGAAGACTCCGAACTGGCAAGGCCATGAAATGCTACGAGTTCTTGTGCCAAAGGGATTTGAAAGGCAACTGAGAAAACCATGACTCGGAGCCTGAAGATTTAGGAGACGCACTTGAAACAGCGTGCGGATCTCGCCAGAACTTGAGAACATAAAGGCTCTCCTCCTCAGTACACCTCTTCAAGACAACGCGCGATGCATACCCCATCTCACTCATCAGTGCTTATCTGAGGATCATTATCTTCGAGGGCCACCATGTACAGCCACCCTCTTTCTGATAGCATCTCACGCACAGCAGGAAGGATCCTGTCTATCACTTGGCGCCCGTTCAAACCTCCTGCCCAAGACGAAGCAATGCCTTTGCATCCAACTTCTTCCACAGGAGTTGGCACATAAGGAGGGTTAACAACTGCCACATCAACCATACCAGCAAGGCGTTTATCAAGACCAGACACGATATCAGTAACAATCACATCTGCATGCACCCCATGAGCTTCAAGGGTCGCTTGAGTTGTCTCGGCAGCATGTTGGTTGATGTCAGTTGCTAGGTACTG
>JAHUYU010000634.1:0-19497 GCA_030439765.1 Tripidium arundinaceum | reverse complement strand
AAATGAGTTTGAAAATAGCTTGTGAAATAAAACAAAAGGAAAAGAAAATAAGAAAATGCTCCTTCTGTCTCTTTTGGCCTACTCTCCCATTTCTCTACTGACCGAAGTGGCCCAGCCGCTGCTGCCAGCCAGCCAACCAGCTCCCTCCTTCCCTTCCGCTCAAGCCCAGCCGCAGCAGGCCCGCAGGCCGGCCCAAGCAACGGCCCGAGTGGAGAAGCCCGCAAGCGCCGCTCCCTCTCTCTATCTCAGTGGCAAGTGGGTCCTGCGTTTCCTTTCTCTAACCGGTGGAACCCACGAGTCAGTGCCGTCTCCTATCTGCAGCCGTAAACGAGCCGGACTCCTCCCTGGATCCCGATCCTGATTTCTTCAGGATTCGACGTAGCCTCCACGCTAGGCCGCCCTATAAGAAGGAGAGGACACCACCGCAGCCTCGCTTTGCATCTCGTCACCACCGTGCCCTAGCCAGCTGATGCGTGCGTGTTCTGCCCTGCTCCAATTCGATTCCTAGCTTGATGACATCACATGACATCATGGATACGTTTTCTGGCCGTTTTTCTTTACAAAAACAAATCCAGAAATACAATGGAAATACACATATACGTACAATCATCCTGAGCCATCCATGGTTGAATCTATGGTCCAGATCTGCTGGCCCCTATCCCTTCATCATGGACTTGGTCCGTGATGGACCACTCTCACAGCCCACCTACGGTCCATGGGCCATGAACCCAGTCAGCAACATAGTGCGCTCTGTTTTTCAATCTAACCCCTGCCTTGCCTGGAATTTATCCCACTGTTCCCTGTGTCTTGTTAAACTCCTTTCCTACCCCCTGTCATCTACAGTTAATTTTAGAGTAGCCCTGCCAGCAATAAGCCTTCCTCCCTATACAAATATGTTTCCAACCTTATAAATATTTTTCTTAAACATCTTAAATAACATTTTCAGAACTAAAAATAAATTTGATAAATATTTCATAGTTGTTTAAAATAAATACTTAATGTTTTTCCAAGTTCCAAAAATCCATATCTTTTAAACCGTAGCTCCGTTTTGACCCGTTCAAGTTGCGCTAGATTCATAACGATGTAATCTACGCGTTAGTAACAATGTTTACCATGTCACTAGCTCTGGAATTTCATGGTTTAAATCCTAATGTGATTAATGATTATGCAACTAGGTTTATGAATAAAACATGATTAGTTATACCTTGATTTTCTAATTCAAATATAATTTGACTAAATATGATTTAGATGTTTATCTGAAATATCTTATACATGTTTTATATAGTTAAAATAAATGTAGCTAGCAGTTTTCTTTATCTCCTATGGAGTAATCTTTTGGTAGGCGTTTCTTGCTCACCATAACTCCGATTAGAGTGTTTTTCGCGTCTGTATGCTCGTAGCAATGCGTAGATTAGTTTTCAAACCTTTTTATTGATTGGTGTACTGTTCTAATATAGCTATGTTTGTATGTTATGCATGTCTCTGTTTGGATGCTGATAGGAGACGGCACTGACTCGTGGGTTCCACCGGTTAGAGAAAGGAAACGCAGGACCCACTTGCCACTGAGATAGAGAGAGGGAGCGGCGCTTGCGGGCTTCTCCACTCGGGCCGTTGCTTGGGCCGGCCTGCGGGCCTGCTGCGGCTGGGCTTGAGCGGAAGGGAAGGAGGGAGCTGGTTGGCTGGCTGGCAGCAGCGGCTGGGCCACTTCGGTCAGTAGAGAAATGGGAGAGTAGGCCAAAAGAGACAGAAGGAGCATTTTCTTATTTTCTTTTCCTTTTGTTTTATTTCACAAGCTATTTTCAAACTCATTTCAAAAACAGTTTAAACCATTTTGGATTTAGATCAAAGCCACTCACCTCAATAAATCATATGCACCAACATGTATGCACAACAATGTTTCTACTCCCTATGATGAATGTTAATTTAGTAAAAAATATTATTTTCCTACGTTTCATGAGCACAAAAATACAATATTAAATCATTTCAACTCTATTTCAAAATGAACAAATTTTAGGGTGTTACACTTATGCTATTATAACATATAATTGAAAGTAATGCCTTAAATTTGCAGATAAATTACTCACTTATAATATTTAAAAATAAACTAACCTATACTCTCAACTCTACATCTAAATTACCAACTTACACAATTATGAAAAAGCTTAAATAACCATAAATTACACATATATATTTTTCTAAATTATCTGATTCTGTCAATATGAATTTGTAGAAAACTAATTTTAAGGCAAGTATAGCATGGGATCTTCCTTGTTGTCCTATTCACCTTAATAATATTAATTCATAAGCATATGTCTACCTTGATAACCATAGGAATTTTCCTAGCAGTTGATATCTTGATTCCTTGTCACCTATGGGTTTATGCATTGGGTAATATGATGCTAGAGCTCAATTATAATAACCATGATCTGTAACTTGACTAATGGTATATGCAATAAACACTTAAAAGATGTTTTTTTAGCAACAATGATTAAGGGGGCTAGAGCATAGTTTTTGCGATGCTCTAGATTCCTCTCCGTAAGGACTTATCTGTAGGTGGATTCCCCCGGGACTTACAGTACAACCATGAGTGCTACATGGCTCTGGCTTTAGTCAAGTATGAGGACCTTTTCTAGCTTGTTAGTGGTTACCGAAAGGCGCAAGAGGGGCTCCGATCTGTATGATCCCATGGCCTGCCAAGAGGGTGCACTTTGGTTTCTTTGTCTATTGTTAGTCACCTCTCGGGGAAGGGTTCATGCTTATTGATGGGGAAACCTAGCGGCCCTAACTTGTTAGACGAACCTTTGAAAGACTTCATAGTGAACCCTACCGACCTTCCTTGGTAGTGGGTCAAGAGGCTGATCACCTCGGGCGAAAGTGTAAATCACGGCTCGTGGTGAAAGTGTACAATCTCTGCAGAGTGTAAAACTGGTATATCAGCCGTGCTCACGGTCACGAGCGGCCTGGGCTCCTTACTGAATAGATGGTGAACACTGATGATACTGATATGATATTGATAATACTGTTGCTCTTTTATAATTGTTGTTTTTGCTATATATTATTCTTGTTTACATGATCATGTGATTATTTGGGGTTTATGCTGAACTTGTTGCTACTCAATTGCTAAAATGATGACTTACTAAAAGCTATCGCAGTAAAACCCATGTCAATCTTTTTGAGCCTCATGAACCCCATGTTATATTGCTGAGTACAATATGTACTTACGCTTGCTTTACTTTTCTATACATTGGAAAAATCCCGGATGGGTACCAGATTGCTAGAGTCTGGTACTTTACAGTCTATATGTACCGGTTTAGGGATAAGAGCTAAATGTGACAATGTAGTAGAGCTCAAACGTTGATTGCTTCCCAATACTGGCTCCAATGAATCTGCCTTCCTCTTCTTATCCACATTGTCCTCACCGTTTGGGTCCATTTTGACTTTCCCTTGATTTGGCCTGTTTTGAAGACAGGGAAAACCATAATGCCTACAACATTGACATCGATACTGACTTCCAAGCGTCTTACTACCAACACCTTCATCAGACTTCAGCTTCTTCCAGCCTTCTGCTACTTGTCGCTTCACTGGTCCCTTCAGTATATTGATCTGACCTTGTGATAAGCACTGTTGAGAAATCCCATGTTGATTCATTCCTCCTAGTATTTGGTTTTGCATAGCAGTTAGCTTCTCCTTGTCAAACGCGATCAATGGCAGCACAACAGGGTCTTCTTAAGATCTGATGTCGGTGGTCTCCTCGTTATGATCCATCTATAGACAGAGAGAGAAGATTCAGAATAGAGACAAGGTTTCATAATAGAATAGAGGCCGAAGTGAGCATAACTTTTAGAAAATAACAAGGCCAGGGAGAAAGCAAGAAGTAAGCATAGATGAAAGCATGCTGAAACGTCCGATTCTAACTAGGCTTGCGTCCTACAGTCAGCATTGCTCTGATACCACTTTGTAGCACCCGGTTTTAAGGATAAAACCAGATACACACCATATGTGAGCCCAGGAAGTCAAATCCCACATATAGCCACAAATAATGGTAATATCAAAAGACAAATGCTTAACATAACATATTAATACAATAAATACAACCTTAGATAATAGACAGCGGAAAGACACTCCGATCTTCAAGTGAAGGCTCCAAATCCACAGGGACAACTGACTGGTTGATCACAAGCCTAAACTCCTCCAGACTCTAGCAATCTGGTACCCATCCGGGATTTTTCCAATGTATAGAAAAGTAAAGCAAGCGTAAGTACATATTGTACTCAGCAATATAACATGGGGTTCATGAGGCTCAAAAAGATTGACATGGGTTTTACTGCGATAGCTTTTAGTAAGTCATCATTTTAGCAATTGAGTAGCAACAAGTTCAGCATAAACCCCAAATAATCACATGATCATGTAAACAAGAATAATATATAGCAAAAACAACAATTATAAAAGAGCAACAGTATTATCAATATCATATCAGTATCATCAGTGTTCACCATCTATTCAGTAAGGAGCCCAGGCCGCTCGTGACCGTGAGCACGGCTGATATACCAGTTTTACACTCTGCAGAGATTGTACACTTTCACCACGAGCCGTGATTTACACTTTCGCCCGAGGTGATCAGCCTCTTGACCCACTACCAAGGAAGGTCGGTAGGGTTCACTATGAAGTCTTTCAAAGGTTCGTCTAACAAGTTAGGGCCGCTAGGTTTCCCCATCAATAAGCATGAACCCTTCCCCGAGAGGTGACTAACAATAGACAAAGAAACCAAAGTGCACCCTCTTGGCAGGCCATGGGATCATACAGATCGGAGCCCCTCTTGCGCCTTTCGGTAACCACTAACAAGCTAGAAAAGGTCCTCATACTTGACTAAAGCCAGAGCCATGTAGCACTCATGGTTGTACTGTAAGTCCCGGGGGAATCCACCTACAGATAAGTCCTTACGGAGAGGAATCTAGAGCATCGCAAAAACTATGCTCTAGCCCCCTTAATCATTGTTGCTAAAAAAACATCTTTTAAGTGTTTATTGCATATACCATTAGTCAAGTTACAGATCATGGTTATTATAATTGAGCTCTAGCATCATATTACCCAATGCATAAACCCATAGGTGACAAGGAATCAAGATATCAACTGCTAGGAAAATTCCTATGGTTATCAAGGTAGACATATGCTTATGAATTAATATTATTAAGGTGAATAGGACAACAAGGAAGATCCCATGCTATACTTGCCTTAAAATTAGTTTTCTACAAATTCATATTGACAGAATCAGATAATTTAGAAAAATATATATGTGTAATTTATGGTTATTTAAGCTTTTTCATAATTGTGTAAGTTGGTAATTTAGATGTAGAGTTGAGAGTATAGGTTAGTTTATTTTTAAATATTATAAGTGAGTAATTTATCTGCAAATTTAAGGCATTACTTTCAATTATATGTTATAATAGCATAAGTGTAACACCCTAAAATTTGTTCATTTTGAAATAGAGTTGAAATGATTTAATATTGTATTTTTGTGCTCATGAAACGTAGGAAAATAATATTTTTTACTAAATTAACATTCATCATAGGGAGTAGAAACATTGTTGTGCATACATGTTGGTGCATATGATTTATTGAGGTGAGTGGCTTTGATCTAAATCCAAAATGGTTTAAACTGTTTTTGAAATGAGTTTGAAAATAGCTTGTGAAATAAAACAAAAGGAAAAGAAAATAAGAAAATGCTCCTTCTGTCTCTTTTGGCCTACTCTCCCATTTCTCTACTGACCGAAGTGGCCCAGCCGCTGCTGCCAGCCAGCCAACCAGCTCCCTCCTTCCCTTCCGCTCAAGCCCAGCCGCAGCAGGCCCGCAGGCCGGCCCAAGCAACGGCCCGAGTGGAGAAGCCCGCAAGCGCCGCTCCCTCTCTCTATCTCAGTGGCAAGTGGGTCCTGCGTTTCCTTTCTCTAACCGGTGGAACCCACGAGTCAGTGCCGTCTCCTATCTGCAGCCGTAAACGAGCCGGACTCCTCCCTGGATCCCGATCCTGATTTCTTCAGGATTCGACGTAGCCTCCACGCTAGGCCGCCCTATAAGAAGGAGAGGACACCACCGCAGCCTCGCTTTGCATCTCGTCACCACCGTGCCCTAGCCAGCTGATGCGTGCGTGTTCTGCCCTGCTCCAATTCGATTCCTAGCTTGATGACATCACATGACATCATGGATACGTTTTCTGGCCGTTTTTCTTTACAAAAACAAATCCAGAAATACAATGGAAATACACATATACGTACAATCATCCTGAGCCATCCATGGTTGAATCTATGGTCCAGATCTGCTGGCCCCTATCCCTTCATCATGGACTTGGTCCGTGATGGACCACTCTCACAGCCCACCTACGGTCCATGGGCCATGAACCCAGTCAGCAACATAGTGCGCTCTGTTTTTCAATCTAACCCCTGCCTTGCCTGGAATTTATCCCACTGTTCCCTGTGTCTTGTTAAACTCCTTTCCTACCCCCTGTCATCTACAGTTAATTTTAGAGTAGCCCTGCCAGCAATAAGCCTTCCTCCCTATACAAATATGTTTCCAACCTTATAAATATTTTTCTTAAACATCTTAAATAACATTTTCAGAACTAAAAATAAATTTGATAAATATTTCATAGTTGTTTAAAATAAATACTTAATGTTTTTCCAAGTTCCAAAAATCCATATCTTTTAAACCGTAGCTCCGTTTTGACCCGTTCAAGTTGCGCTAGATTCATAACGATGTAATCTACGCGTTAGTAACAATGTTTACCATGTCACTAGCTCTGGAATTTCATGGTTTAAATCCTAATGTGATTAATGATTATGCAACTAGGTTTATGAATAAAACATGATTAGTTATACCTTGATTTTCTAATTCAAATATAATTTGACTAAATATGATTTAGATGTTTATCTGAAATATCTTATACATGTTTTATATAGTTAAAATAAATGTAGCTAGCAGTTTTCTTTATCTCCTATGGAGTAATCTTTTGGTAGGCGTTTCTTGCTCACCATAACTCCGATTAGAGTGTTTTTCGCGTCTGTATGCTCGTAGCAATGCGTAGATTAGTTTTCAAACCTTTTTATTGATTGGTGTACTGTTCTAATATAGCTATGTTTGTATGTTATGCATGTCTCTGTTTGGATGCTGATAGGAGACGGCACTGACTCGTGGGTTCCACCGGTTAGAGAAAGGAAACGCAGGACCCACTTGCCACTGAGATAGAGAGAGGGAGCGGCGCTTGCGGGCTTCTCCACTCGGGCCGTTGCTTGGGCCGGCCTGCGGGCCTGCTGCGGCTGGGCTTGAGCGGAAGGGAAGGAGGGAGCTGGTTGGCTGGCTGGCAGCAGCGGCTGGGCCACTTCGGTCAGTAGAGAAATGGGAGAGTAGGCCAAAAGAGACAGAAGGAGCATTTTCTTATTTTCTTTTCCTTTTGTTTTATTTCACAAGCTATTTTCAAACTCATTTCAAAAACAGTTTAAACCATTTTGGATTTAGATCAAAGCCACTCACCTCAATAAATCATATGCACCAACATGTATGCACAACAATGTTTCTACTCCCTATGATGAATGTTAATTTAGTAAAAAATATTATTTTCCTACGTTTCATGAGCACAAAAATACAATATTAAATCATTTCAACTCTATTTCAAAATGAACAAATTTTAGGGTGTTACACTTATGCTATTATAACATATAATTGAAAGTAATGCCTTAAATTTGCAGATAAATTACTCACTTATAATATTTAAAAATAAACTAACCTATACTCTCAACTCTACATCTAAATTACCAACTTACACAATTATGAAAAAGCTTAAATAACCATAAATTACACATATATATTTTTCTAAATTATCTGATTCTGTCAATATGAATTTGTAGAAAACTAATTTTAAGGCAAGTATAGCATGGGATCTTCCTTGTTGTCCTATTCACCTTAATAATATTAATTCATAAGCATATGTCTACCTTGATAACCATAGGAATTTTCCTAGCAGTTGATATCTTGATTCCTTGTCACCTATGGGTTTATGCATTGGGTAATATGATGCTAGAGCTCAATTATAATAACCATGATCTGTAACTTGACTAATGGTATATGCAATAAACACTTAAAAGATGTTTTTTTAGCAACAATGATTAAGGGGGCTAGAGCATAGTTTTTGCGATGCTCTAGATTCCTCTCCGTAAGGACTTATCTGTAGGTGGATTCCCCCGGGACTTACAGTACAACCATGAGTGCTACATGGCTCTGGCTTTAGTCAAGTATGAGGACCTTTTCTAGCTTGTTAGTGGTTACCGAAAGGCGCAAGAGGGGCTCCGATCTGTATGATCCCATGGCCTGCCAAGAGGGTGCACTTTGGTTTCTTTGTCTATTGTTAGTCACCTCTCGGGGAAGGGTTCATGCTTATTGATGGGGAAACCTAGCGGCCCTAACTTGTTAGACGAACCTTTGAAAGACTTCATAGTGAACCCTACCGACCTTCCTTGGTAGTGGGTCAAGAGGCTGATCACCTCGGGCGAAAGTGTAAATCACGGCTCGTGGTGAAAGTGTACAATCTCTGCAGAGTGTAAAACTGGTATATCAGCCGTGCTCACGGTCACGAGCGGCCTGGGCTCCTTACTGAATAGATGGTGAACACTGATGATACTGATATGATATTGATAATACTGTTGCTCTTTTATAATTGTTGTTTTTGCTATATATTATTCTTGTTTACATGATCATGTGATTATTTGGGGTTTATGCTGAACTTGTTGCTACTCAATTGCTAAAATGATGACTTACTAAAAGCTATCGCAGTAAAACCCATGTCAATCTTTTTGAGCCTCATGAACCCCATGTTATATTGCTGAGTACAATATGTACTTACGCTTGCTTTACTTTTCTATACATTGGAAAAATCCCGGATGGGTACCAGATTGCTAGAGTCTGGTACTTTACAGTCTATATGTACCGGTTTAGGGATAAGAGCTAAATGTGACAATGTAGTAGAGCTCAAACGTTGATTGCTTCCCAATACTGGCTCCAATGAATCTGCCTTCCTCTTCTTATCCACATTGTCCTCACCGTTTGGGTCCATTTTGACTTTCCCTTGATTTGGCCTGTTTTGAAGACAGGGAAAACCATAATGCCTACAACATTGACATCGATACTGACTTCCAAGCGTCTTACTACCAACACCTTCATCAGACTTCAGCTTCTTCCAGCCTTCTGCTACTTGTCGCTTCACTGGTCCCTTCAGTATATTGATCTGACCTTGTGATAAGCACTGTTGAGAAATCCCATGTTGATTCATTCCTCCTAGTATTTGGTTTTGCATAGCAGTTAGCTTCTCCTTGTCAAACGCGATCAATGGCAGCACAACAGGGTCTTCTTAAGATCTGATGTCGGTGGTCTCCTCGTTATGATCCATCTATAGACAGAGAGAGAAGATTCAGAATAGAGACAAGGTTTCATAATAGAATAGAGGCCGAAGTGAGCATAACTTTTAGAAAATAACAAGGCCAGGGAGAAAGCAAGAAGTAAGCATAGATGAAAGCATGCTGAAACGTCCGATTCTAACTAGGCTTGCGTCCTACAGTCAGCATTGCTCTGATACCACTTTGTAGCACCCGGTTTTAAGGATAAAACCAGATACACACCATATGTGAGCCCAGGAAGTCAAATCCCACATATAGCCACAAATAATGGTAATATCAAAAGACAAATGCTTAACATAACATATTAATACAATAAATACAACCTTAGATAATAGACAGCGGAAAGACACTCCGATCTTCAAGTGAAGGCTCCAAATCCACAGGGACAACTGACTGGTTGATCACAAGCCTAAACTCCTCCAGACTCTAGCAATCTGGTACCCATCCGGGATTTTTCCAATGTATAGAAAAGTAAAGCAAGCGTAAGTACATATTGTACTCAGCAATATAACATGGGGTTCATGAGGCTCAAAAAGATTGACATGGGTTTTACTGCGATAGCTTTTAGTAAGTCATCATTTTAGCAATTGAGTAGCAACAAGTTCAGCATAAACCCCAAATAATCACATGATCATGTAAACAAGAATAATATATAGCAAAAACAACAATTATAAAAGAGCAACAGTATTATCAATATCATATCAGTATCATCAGTGTTCACCATCTATTCAGTAAGGAGCCCAGGCCGCTCGTGACCGTGAGCACGGCTGATATACCAGTTTTACACTCTGCAGAGATTGTACACTTTCACCACGAGCCGTGATTTACACTTTCGCCCGAGGTGATCAGCCTCTTGACCCACTACCAAGGAAGGTCGGTAGGGTTCACTATGAAGTCTTTCAAAGGTTCGTCTAACAAGTTAGGGCCGCTAGGTTTCCCCATCAATAAGCATGAACCCTTCCCCGAGAGGTGACTAACAATAGACAAAGAAACCAAAGTGCACCCTCTTGGCAGGCCATGGGATCATACAGATCGGAGCCCCTCTTGCGCCTTTCGGTAACCACTAACAAGCTAGAAAAGGTCCTCATACTTGACTAAAGCCAGAGCCATGTAGCACTCATGGTTGTACTGTAAGTCCCGGGGGAATCCACCTACAGATAAGTCCTTACGGAGAGGAATCTAGAGCATCGCAAAAACTATGCTCTAGCCCCCTTAATCATTGTTGCTAAAAAAACATCTTTTAAGTGTTTATTGCATATACCATTAGTCAAGTTACAGATCATGGTTATTATAATTGAGCTCTAGCATCATATTACCCAATGCATAAACCCATAGGTGACAAGGAATCAAGATATCAACTGCTAGGAAAATTCCTATGGTTATCAAGGTAGACATATGCTTATGAATTAATATTATTAAGGTGAATAGGACAACAAGGAAGATCCCATGCTATACTTGCCTTAAACTCAGATCTTGTGTTGGTTCGTAGCTCCAAAAGATTGCGGCTTGATCACCACGTAACGCTCACCGACTGGACATGGTCATAGATCACCACACAAGCATCCAAACAGAGACATGCATAACATACAAACATAGCTATATTAGAACAGTACACCAATCAATAAAAAGGTTTGAAAACTAATCTACGCATTGCTACGAGCATACAGACGCGAAAAACACTCTAATCGGAGTTATGGTGAGCAAGAAACGCCTACCAAAAGATTACTCCATAGGAGATAAAGAAAACTGCTAGCTACATTTATTTTAACTATATAAAACATGTATAAGATATTTCAGATAAACATCTAAATCATATTTAGTCAAATTATATTTGAATTAGAAAATCAAGGTATAACTAATCATGTTTTATTCATAAACCTAGTTGCATAATCATTAATCACATTAGGATTTAAACCATGAAATTCCAGAGCTAGTGACATGGTAAACATTGTTACTAACGCGTAGATTACATCGTTATGAATCTAGCGCAACTTGAACGGGTCAAAACGGAGCTACGGTTTAAATCCTAATGTGATTAATGATTATGCAACTAGGTTTATGAATAAAACATGATTAGTTATACCTTGATTTTCTAATTCAAATATAATTTGACTAAATATGATTTAGATGTTTATCTGAAATATCTTATACATGTTTTATATAGTTAAAATAAATGTAGCTAGCAGTTTTCTTTATCTCCTATGGAGTAATCTTTTGGTAGGCGTTTCTTGCTCACCATAACTCCGATTAGAGTGTTTTTCGCGTCTGTATGCTCGTAGCAATGCGTAGATTAGTTTTCAAACCTTTTTATTGATTGGTGTACTGTTCTAATATAGCTATGTTTGTATGTTATGCATGTCTCTGTTTGGATGCTTGTGTGGTGATCTATGACCATGTCCAGTCGGTGAGCGTTACGTGGTGATCAAGCCGCAATCTTTTGGAGCTACGAACCAACACAAGATCTGAGTTTAAGGCAAGTATAGCATGGGATCTTCCTTGTTGTCCTATTCACCTTAATAATATTAATTCATAAGCATATGTCTACCTTGATAACCATAGGAATTTTCCTAGCAGTTGATATCTTGATTCCTTGTCACCTATGGGTTTATGCATTGGGTAATATGATGCTAGAGCTCAATTATAATAACCATGATCTGTAACTTGACTAATGGTATATGCAATAAACACTTAAAAGATGTTTTTTTAGCAACAATGATTAAGGGGGCTAGAGCATAGTTTTTGCGATGCTCTAGATTCCTCTCCGTAAGGACTTATCTGTAGGTGGATTCCCCCGGGACTTACAGTACAACCATGAGTGCTACATGGCTCTGGCTTTAGTCAAGTATGAGGACCTTTTCTAGCTTGTTAGTGGTTACCGAAAGGCGCAAGAGGGGCTCCGATCTGTATGATCCCATGGCCTGCCAAGAGGGTAGCACTTTGGTTTCTTTGTCTATTGTTAGTCACCTCTCGGGGAAGGGTTCATGCTTATTGATGGGGAAACCTAGCGGCCCTAACTTGTTAGACGAACCTTTGAAAGACTTCATAGTGAACCCTACCGACCTTCCTTGGTAGTGGGTCAAGAGGCTGATCACCTCGGGCGAAAGTGTAAATCACGGCTCGTGGTGAAAGTGTACAATCTCTGCAGAGTGTAAAACTGGTATATCAGCCGTGCTCACGGTCACGAGCGGCCTGGGCTCCTTACTGAATAGATGGTGAACACTGATGATACTGATATGATATTGATAATACTGTTGCTCTTTTATAATTGTTGTTTTTGCTATATATTATTCTTGTTTACATGATCATGTGATTATTTGGGGTTTATGCTGAACTTGTTGCTACTCAATTGCTAAAATGATGACTTACTAAAAGCTATCGCAGTAAAACCCATGTCAATCTTTTTGAGCCTCATGAACCCCATGTTATATTGCTGAGTACAATATGTACTTACGCTTGCTTTACTTTTCTATACATTGGAAAAATCCCGGATGGGTACCAGATTGCTAGAGTCTGGAGGAGTTTAGGCTTGTGATCAACCAGTCAGTTGTCCCTGTGGATTTGGAGCCTTCACTTGAAGATCGGAGTGTCTTTCCGCTGTCTATTATCTAAGGTTGTATTTATTGTATTAATATGTTATGTTAAGCATTTGTCTTTTGATATTACCATTATTTGTGGCTATATGTGGGATTTGACTTCCTGGGCTCACATATGGTGTGTATCTGGTTTTATCCTTAAAACCGGGTGCTACAAAGTGGTATCAGAGCAATGCTGACTGTAGGACGCAAGCCTAGTTAGAATCGGACGTTTCAGCATGCTTTCATCTATGCTTACTTCTTGCTTTCTCCCTGGCCTTGTTATTTTCTAAAAGTTATGCTCACTTCGGCCTCTATTCTATTATGAAACCTTGTCTCTATTCTGAATCTTCTCTCTCTGTCTATAGATGGATCATAACGAGGAGACCACCGACATCAGACTTCAGCTTCTTCCAGCCTTCTGCTACTTGTCGCTTCACTGGTCCCTTCAGTATATTGATCTGACCTTGTGATAAGCACTGTTGAGAAATCCCATGTTGATTCATTCCTCCTAGTATTTGGTTTTGCATAGCAGTTAGCTTCTCCTTGTCAAACGCGATCAATGGCAGCACAACAGGGTCTTCTTAAGATCTGATGTCGGTGGTCTCCTCGTTATGATCCATCTATAGACAGAGAGAGAAGATTCAGAATAGAGACAAGGTTTCATAATAGAATAGAGGCCGAAGTGAGCATAACTTTTAGAAAATAACAAGGCCAGGGAGAAAGCAAGAAGTAAGCATAGATGAAAGCATGCTGAAACGTCCGATTCTAACTAGGCTTGCGTCCTACAGTCAGCATTGCTCTGATACCACTTTGTAGCACCCGGTTTTAAGGATAAAACCAGATACACACCATATGTGAGCCCAGGAAGTCAAATCCCACATATAGCCACAAATAATGGTAATATCAAAAGACAAATGCTTAACATAACATATTAATACAATAAATACAACCTTAGATAATAGACAGCGGAAAGACACTCCGATCTTCAAGTGAAGGCTCCAAATCCACAGGGACAACTGACTGGTTGATCACAAGCCTAAACTCCTCCAGACTCTAGCAATCTGGTACCCATCCGGGATTTTTCCAATGTATAGAAAAGTAAAGCAAGCGTAAGTACATATTGTACTCAGCAATATAACATGGGGTTCATGAGGCTCAAAAAGATTGACATGGGTTTTACTGCGATAGCTTTTAGTAAGTCATCATTTTAGCAATTGAGTAGCAACAAGTTCAGCATAAACCCCAAATAATCACATGATCATGTAAACAAGAATAATATATAGCAAAAACAACAATTATAAAAGAGCAACAGTATTATCAATATCATATCAGTATCATCAGTGTTCACCATCTATTCAGTAAGGAGCCCAGGCCGCTCGTGACCGTGAGCACGGCTGATATACCAGTTTTACACTCTGCAGAGATTGTACACTTTCACCACGAGCCGTGATTTACACTTTCGCCCGAGGTGATCAGCCTCTTGACCCACTACCAAGGAAGGTCGGTAGGGTTCACTATGAAGTCTTTCAAAGGTTCGTCTAACAAGTTAGGGCCGCTAGGTTTCCCCATCAATAAACATGAACCCTTCCCCGAGAGGTGACTAACAATAGACAAAGAAACCAAAGTGCACCCTCTTGGCAGGCCATGGGATCATACAGATCGGAGCCCCTCTTGCGCCTTTCGGTAACCACTAACAAGCTAGAAAAGGTCCTCATACTTGACTAAAGCCAGAGCCATGTAGCACTCATGGTTGTACTGTAAGTCCCGGGGGAATCCACCTACAGATAAGTCCTTACGGAGAGGAATCTAGAGCATCGCAAAAACTATGCTCTAGCCCCCTTAATCATTGTTGCTAAAAAAACATCTTTTAAGTGTTTATTGCATATACCATTAGTCAAGTTACAGATCATGGTTATTATAATTGAGCTCTAGCATCATATTACCCAATGCATAAACCCATAGGTGACAAGGAATCAAGATATCAACTGCTAGGAAAATTCCTATGGTTATCAAGGTAGACATATGCTTATGAATTAATATTATTAAGGTGAATAGGACAACAAGGAAGATCCCATGCTATACTTGCCTTAAACTCAGATCTTGTGTTGGTTCGTAGCTCCAAAAGATTGCGGCTTGATCACCACGTAACGCTCACCGACTGGACATGGTCATAGATCACCACACAAGCATCCAAACAGAGACATGCATAACATACAAACATAGCTATATTAGAACAGTACACCAATCAATAAAAAGGTTTGAAAACTAATCTACGCATTGCTACGAGCATACAGACGCGAAAAACACTCTAATCGGAGTTATGGTGAGCAAGAAACGCCTACCAAAAGATTACTCCATAGGAGATAAAGAAAACTGCTAGCTACATTTATTTTAACTATATAAAACATGTATAAGATATTTCAGATAAACATCTAAATCATATTTAGTCAAATTATATTTGAATTAGAAAATCAAGGTATAACTAATCATGTTTTATTCATAAACCTAGTTGCATAATCATTAATCACATTAGGATTTAAACCGTAGCTCCGTTTTGACCCGTTCAAGTTGCGCTAGATTCATAACGATGTAATCTACGCGTTAGTAACAATGTTTACCATGTCACTAGCTCTGGAATTTCATGGTTTAAATCCTAATGTGATTAATGATTATGCAACTAGGTTTATGAATAAAACATGATTAGTTATACCTTGATTTTCTAATTCAAATATAATTTGACTAAATATGATTTAGATGTTTATCTGAAATATCTTATACATGTTTTATATAGTTAAAATAAATGTAGCTAGCAGTTTTCTTTATCTCCTATGGAGTAATCTTTTGGTAGGCGTTTCTTGCTCACCATAACTCCGATTAGAGTGTTTTTCGCGTCTGTATGCTCGTAGCAATGCGTAGATTAGTTTTCAAACCTTTTTATTGATTGGTGTACTGTTCTAATATAGCTATGTTTGTATGTTATGCATGTCTCTGTTTGGATGCTTGTGTGGTGATCTATGACCATGTCCAGTCGGTGAGCGTTACGTGGTGATCAAGCCGCAATCTTTTGGAGCTACGAACCAACACAAGATCTGAGTTTAAGGCAAGTATAGCATGGGATCTTCCTTGTTGTCCTATTCACCTTAATAATATTAATTCATAAGCATATGTCTACCTTGATAACCATAGGAATTTTCCTAGCAGTTGATATCTTGATTCCTTGTCACCTATGGGTTTATGCATTGGGTAATATGATGCTAGAGCTCAATTATAATAACCATGATCTGTAACTTGACTAATGGTATATGCAATAAACACTTAAAAGATGTTTTTTTAGCAACAATGATTAAGGGGGCTAGAGCATAGTTTTTGCGATGCTCTAGATTCCTCTCCGTAAGGACTTATCTGTAGGTGGATTCCCCCGGGACTTACAGTACAACCATGAGTGCTACATGGCTCTGGCTTTAGTCAAGTATGAGGACCTTTTCTAGCTTGTTAGTGGTTACCGAAAGGCGCAAGAGGGGCTCCGATCTGTATGATCCCATGGCCTGCCAAGAGGGTGCACTTTGGTTTCTTTGTCTATTGTTAGTCACCTCTCGGGGAAGGGTTCATGCTTATTGATGGGGAAACCTAGCGGCCCTAACTTGTTAGACGAACCTTTGAAAGACTTCATAGTGAACCCTACCGACCTTCCTTGGTAGTGGGTCAAGAGGCTGATCACCTCGGGCGAAAGTGTAAATCACGGCTCGTGGTGAAAGTGTACAATCTCTGCAGAGTGTAAAACTGGTATATCAGCCGTGCTCACGGTCACGAGCGGCCTGGGCTCCTTACTGAATAGATGGTGAACACTGATGATACTGATATGATATTGATAATACTGTTGCTCTTTTATAATTGTTGTTTTTGCTATATATTATTCTTGTTTACATGATCATGTGATTATTTGGGGTTTATGCTGAACTTGTTGCTACTCAATTGCTAAAATGATGACTTACTAAAAGCTATCGCAGTAAAACCCATGTCAATCTTTTTGAGCCTCATGAACCCCATGTTATATTGCTGAGTACAATATGTACTTACGCTTGCTTTACTTTTCTATACATTGGAAAAATCCCGGATGGGTACCAGATTGCTAGAGTCTGGAGGAGTTTAGGCTTGTGATCAACCAGTCAGTTGTCCCTGTGGATTTGGAGCCTTCACTTGAAGATCGGAGTGTCTTTCCGCTGTCTATTATCTAAGGTTGTATTTATTGTATTAATATGTTATGTTAAGCATTTGTCTTTTGATATTACCATTATTTGTGGCTATATGTGGGATTTGACTTCCTGGGCTCACATATGGTGTGTATCTGGTTTTATCCTTAAAACCGGGTGCTACAAAGTGGTATCAGAGCAATGCTGACTGTAGGACGCAAGCCTAGTTAGAATCGGACGTTTCAGCATGCTTTCATCTATGCTTACTTCTTGCTTTCTCCCTGGCCTTGTTATTTTCTAAAAGTTATGCTCACTTCGGCCTCTATTCTATTATGAAACCTTGTCTCTATTCTGAATCTTCTCTCTCTGTCTATAGATGGATCATAACGAGGAGACCACCGACATCAGACTTCAGCTTCTTCCAGCCTTCTGCTACTTGTCGCTTCACTGGTCCCTTCAGTATATTGATCTGACCTTGTGATAAGCACTGTTGAGAAATCCCATGTTGATTCATTCCTCCTAGTATTTGGTTTTGCATAGCAGTTAGCTTCTCCTTGTCAAACGCGATCAATGGCAGCACAACAGGGTCTTCTTAAGATCTGATGTCGGTGGTCTCCTCGTTATGATCCATCTATAGACAGAGAGAGAAGATTCAGAATAGAGACAAGGTTTCATAATAGAATAGAGGCCGAAGTGAGCATAACTTTTAGAAAATAACAAGGCCAGGGAGAAAGCAAGAAGTAAGCATAGATGAAAGCATGCTGAAACGTCCGATTCTAACTAGGCTTGCGTCCTACAGTCAGCATTGCTCTGATACCACTTTGTAGCACCCGGTTTTAAGGATAAAACCAGATACACACCATATGTGAGCCCAGGAAGTCAAATCCCACATATAGCCACAAATAATGGTAATATCAAAAGACAAATGCTTAACATAACATATTAATACAATAAATACAACCTTAGATAATAGACAGCGGAAAGACACTCCGATCTTCAAGTGAAGGCTCCAAATCCACAGGGACAACTGACTGGTTGATCACAAGCCTAAACTCCTCCAGACTCTAGCAATCTGGTACCCATCCGGGATTTTTCCAATGTATAGAAAAGTAAAGCAAGCGTAAGTACATATTGTACTCAGCAATATAACATGGGGTTCATGAGGCTCAAAAAGATTGACATGGGTTTTACTGCGATAGCTTTTAGTAAGTCATCATTTTAGCAATTGAGTAGCAACAAGTTCAGCATAAACCCCAAATAATCACATGATCATGTAAACAAGAATAATATATAGCAAAAACAACAATTATAAAAGAGCAACAGTATTATCAATATCATATCAGTATCATCAGTGTTCACCATCTATTCAGTAAGGAGCCCAGGCCGCTCGTGACCGTGAGCACGGCTGATATACCAGTTTTACACTCTGCAGAGATTGTACACTTTCACCACGAGCCGTGATTTACACTTTCGCCCGAGGTGATCAGCCTCTTGACCCACTACCAAGGAAGGTCGGTAGGGTTCACTATGAAGTCTTTCAAAGGTTCGTCTAACAAGTTAGGGCCGCTAGGTTTCCCCATCAATAAACATGAACCCTTCCCCGAGAGGTGACTAACAATAGACAAAGAAACCAAAGTGCACCCTCTTGGCAGGCCATGGGATCATACAGATCGGAGCCCCTCTTGCGCCTTTCGGTAACCACTAACAAGCTAGAAAAGGTCCTCATACTTGACTAAAGCCAGAGCCATGTAGCACTCATGGTTGTACTGTAAGTCCCGGGGGAATCCACCTACAGATAAGTCCTTACGGAGAGGAATCTAGAGCATCGCAAAAACTATGCTCTAGCCCCCTTAATCATTGTTGCTAAAAAAACATCTTTTAAGTGTTTATTGCATATACCATTAGTCAAGTTACAGATCATGGTTATTATAATTGAGCTCTAGCATCATATTACCCAATGCATAAACCCATAGGTGACAAGGAATCAAGATATCAACTGCTAGGAAAATTCCTATGGTTATCAAGGTAGACATATGCTTATGAATTAATATTATTAAGGTGAATAGGACAACAAGGAAGATCCCATGCTATACTTGCCTTAAACTCAGATCTTGTGTTGGTTCGTAGCTCCAAAAGATTGCGGCTTGATCACCACGTAACGCTCACCGACTGGACATGGTCATAGATCACCACACAAGCATCCAAACAGAGACATGCATAACATACAAACATAGCTATATTAGAACAGTACACCAATCAATAAAAAGGTTTGAAAACTAATCTACGCATTGCTAC
>JAHUYU010000698.1:0-19036 GCA_030439765.1 Tripidium arundinaceum | reverse complement strand
CTGATGGTAGCCGGAATAAGCATCAAGGAAAGAGAGGGTTTCGCACCCCGAGGTAGAGTCAACTATTTGGTCTATGCGTGGTAAAGGGAAAGGGTCTTTAGGACACGCTTTATTGAGAGAGGTGTAGTCAATACACATTCTCCATTTACCACTTTTCTTTTTTACAAGGACAGGATTAGCTAACCACTCGGGATGACATACCTCCTTGATGAATCCGGCCGCCAGAAGCTTTTGGATCTCGCCGCCGATGGCCCTGCGCTTCTCCTCGTCGAAGCGGCGCAGTCGCTGCTTCACTGGCCTGAATCCGGCTCGGATGTTCAAGGAGTGCTCGGCGACATCCCTTGGAATGCCTGGCATGTCCGAGGGTCGCCACGCGAACATGTCGTCGTTCGCGCGGAGAAAGTCGACGAGCACTAGTTCCTATTTGGGAGACAGGGCGGCGCTGATGCACACCGTCCTGCCGTCCGAGCCGCTGGGGTCAAGAAGAACTTTCTTGACCTGTTCGACGGGCTCAAATGAGCCTGTGGACCGTTTGGGGTCGGGGACCTCCGCGGGGCACTCCTGCAAGTCGGCGGCGAGCGCTTCGGCCTCGATGATGGCTGCAGCGTATTCGCAGCACTCGACGTCACACTCGTAGGCGTGCTGGAAGGTGGTGCGGATGGTGATGACCCCATGCGGTCCCGGCATCTTGAGCTTGAGATATGTATAGTTTGGGACGGCCATGAATTGTGCGTAACATGGTCGTCCCAGTACGGCGTGGTAGGTGCCGCGGAATCCGACCACCTCAAAGGTGAGGATTTCCTTCCTGAAGTTGGATGGATCCCCGAAGGTGACGGGAAAGTCGATCTGCCCGAGGGGCGTAGCTCGCTTTCCTGATACGATGCCGTGAAAGGCCGCCCCACTTGGGCGGAGTCGGGACCTGGCGACCCCCATGGTGTCAAGGGTCTCGGCGTACATGATGTTAAGGCCGCTGCCTCCATCCATCAATACCCTGGTAAGCCGCGTGTTTCCGATGACGGGGTTGACAACAAGCGGATACCGACCCGGCTGTGGGACGTGATCGGGGTGGTCGTCGCGGTTGAAGGTGATGGCGGAGTCGGACCAGTTGAGGAAGGTCGGCGTGGCGGGCTCGGCGGCATAGACCTCTCGGCGCTCCAGCTTGCGTTGGCGCTTGGTGTTGTACGCAGCCGGGCCGCCGAAGATCATGAAGCAATTGTCAATGACGGGGAAGCCATCGTCTTTCTCTTCGCCGTTGTCGCCCTTGTCCTGATCGGGCCTCCTTCTCTGGTCGTTCTTCCCCCTGGCATCCCCAGAGAAGTACCGCCTCATCATGCCGCATTCCTTGAGGGTGTGCCTGACCGGGCCTCGATGATACGGGCATGGTTCATCGAGCATCTTGTCGAAAACGCCCGGGGCCCCCTCGTGTGGGGTCCGGTTGCCTTTGCGCTCGGTGGCGGCCACGAGGTCGTTCCCGCGCCGTGGCTTGTTCTTCTTCTTCCTGAAGGGTCGGCTGGGGTTGCCTTCGTCGACATTCTCCTCCTGCTTGCCTTTGTCGCGGGGCTGATCAAAGATTGCCCCAACTGCCTCTTCGCCGGAGGCAAAGTTGGTGGCAATGTCTAGGAGCTCCTTAGTGGTGTGGGGGCCCTTGCGACCCAGTTCATGGACCAGGTCCTTGCAGCTGGTCCCCGCAAGGAAAGCCCCTACGACATCGGCGTCGGCGGCGTTTGGCAGTTCGGTACACTGCCGAGAGAAGCGTCGGATGAACTCGCGAAGAGTTTCATCTTTCTTCTGCCGACAGCTCCTGAGATCCCAAGGGTTTCCAGGGCGCACGTAAGTGCCCTGGAAGTTACCGACGAAGACACTCTTGAGGTCGGCCCAACCGTGAATACGATGCGCCGAGAGATGCTCTAGCCAGGCTCGCGCTGAGTCGGCCAGAAACAGGGGGAGGTTACGGATGATGAAATGATCATCGTCCGCGCCACCGGCTTGACAAGCAAGTCGGTAGTCATCAAGCCAGAGCTCGGGGTTTGTTTCCCCAGAGTACCTGGTGATATTGGTGGGCTGACGAAAACGTGTTGGGAACGGGGCATTGCGGATGTCCCGGCTGAAAACCCGAGGCCCCGGCGGTTCGGGGCTCGGGGGCCGGTCTTCTTCGCTATCGTAGCGGCCGCCCCGTCGAGGGTGGTAGCCGCGGCTGGCACCATCCTCCTTGCGTTTCTTGCGTGCGTTGATGACGTTGCGCGCGTCGTCGGCGATGCGGTCGCGGGCGGATGGGAGCTTGCCTTCTGCTCCCCGAGGGCCTCGATGGACCGACTCCTCCTTGTCGTGCGGTGCAGAAGGTGCTGGTCGAAGAGGGTCGGGCCCACGTTGCCGGGATGCAGAGCTCTCGGCCTGCTGTACGGCGGCTCGCTCGAGGAGAGTGCGCAGTTCTCCACGGGTTCGCCGACCCTCCGGAGTTGATGGTTCGGGCATCCCCCGGAGGAGTATTGCTGCTGCGGCAATATTTTGACTTGCCTGAGCGAAGGGAGGCGGGAGTTCGTCGTCGTTGTCGTTGCAGATGCGCCGGTGGACGTTGCGAGCCCTGAGCCGGGCCGCGGCACCATCGTCGTGGCCCGCGAGCTCTTGCTCGAGGGCCAAGCGCTGCTGCAACAAGCGGTGACGTTCCTCATCGAGCCTTTTTTCATGCTCCAGAAGCTGCTCCAATCGGGACTGTGGCTGCCCAACTGGAGATCCGGCAGGCTCTCGGGGCAACTGTAGGGACGCTCCCCCAGCTGGGGCTGTGGTGCGGACCACAGCTCCAGCTGGGGTGTGCTCATCATCGTAGCCCTGTGCTTCTTCCTCCTCTTCTTCCTCGTCTTCGTCCACCTCGCACATGAGACACTCACGGGACGGGTCATAGCTCCCGTCGTCGGAGTCGGGGGTGTCAAGGAGGTAGTCGGAGTTGTCGAGAAAGCATCGGAGGGCTTCTGCATCGTCTAGCCCGGAGAAGTCGGCGCCATACCAGCCATCGTCGTACTCGTTAGTATCGACGTTTGAGGCCGTCTCAGAACTCCGAAGGAGCTCCGGGACGGCCTGTGGATGGTATGGTGAGCCTGCGGGCTCGACGCCTACAGGTTGAGCAGCGAGACTTACGGCCACGAGGTGGCCGTAAGTTCTCGCGGCGTTATGCAGTCCGTAGGGCCATACCTGAGGTATGTACGTACGGAACGATCTCGGGGAGAGCGAGGGTCCCCCGGAGAGTCGTGATATGTTGTTAGCAATAGACGAGTAAGAGTCGTGAGATACCTCCGAGGACGGGCGTGGCCCCCGAAGGGCGTCAAGCTGGTGTTCCGGCCGTGTTTGACCGATGCCGAGGGGTCTAGAGCCCTCGGACGCTCGTGTCTCAGCGGTATGCAGATGAAGGCCGCCTGTTGGCTCGGTGACGAGGCCGAGGTTGGCAGGCGGATTGATGGACGTAGAGGGGGGGAGTAGGACTAGGTCGTAGTCGACTCCCATGGACAGAAAGTCTAGGCTCCCAAATCGGATATGGGAGCCCAGACTGAGCTGAACATGACGTTCGGCCATCCGAGTTCGGGTGGAAGGAATCGTGACGCGCAGATGTCCCCTACCTGGCGCGCCAACTGTCGGTGTCTAAAATGGCACTCTAGACAGACCGGCTAGTGATTTGTTTCTGCGCGTCTGATCTCGGATGGTTGCGCAAAGCGGACACAAGGATTTATACTGGTTCAGGCAAAAATCGCCCTACGTCCAGTGTGTGATGCTACTCGTGTTACTCTGCACCGGGGTGCTTATAGTAGGGGTTACAAGCGATCGAGAGAGGGAGCGGATCCCAAGTCTCCGGTGGTTGTTCTTCTTCTTCCGAGAGTTGGGTAGCCACAGTCCCGATTGGAGCAGCTTCTGGAGCATGAAAAAAGGCTCGATGAGGAACGTCACCGCTTGTTGCAGCAGCGCTTGGCCCTCGAGCAAGAGCTCGCGGGCCACGACGATGGTGCCGCGGCCCGGCTCAGGGCTCGCAACGTCCACCGGCGCATCTGCAACGACAACGACGACGAACTCCCGCCTCCCTTCGCTCAGGCAAGTCAAAATATTGCCGCAGCAGCAATACTCCTCCGGGGGATGCCCGAACCATCAACTCCGGAGGGTCGGCGAACCCGTGGAGAACTGCGCACTCTCCTCGAGCGAGCCGCCGTACAGCAGGCCGAGAGCTCTGCATCCCGGCAACGTGGGCCCGACCCTCTTCGACCAGCACCTTCTGCACCGCACGACAAGGAGGAGTCGGTCCATCGAGGCCCTCGGGGAGCAGAAGGCAAGCTCCCATCCGCCCGCGACCGCATCGCCGACGACGCGCGCAACGTCATCAACGCACGCAAGAAACGCAAGGAGGATGGTGCCAGCCGCGGCTACCACCCTCGACGGGGCGGCCGCTACGATAGCGAAGAAGACCGGCCCCCGAGCCCCGAACCGCCGGGGCCTCGGGTTTTCAGCCGGGACATCCGCAATGCCCCGTTCCCAACACGTTTTCGTCAGCCCACCAATATCACCAGGTACTCTGGGGAAACAAACCCCGAGCTCTGGCTTGATGACTACCGACTTGCTTGTCAAGCCGGTGGCGCGGACGATGATCATTTCATCATCCGTAACCTCCCCCTGTTTCTGGCCGACTCAGCGCGAGCCTGGCTAGAGCATCTCTCGGCGCATCGTATTCACGGTTGGGCCGACCTCAAGAGTGTCTTCGTCGGTAACTTCCAGGGCACTTACGTGCGCCCTGGAAACCCTTGGGATCTCAGGAGCTGTCGGCAGAAGAAAGATGAAACTCTTCGCGAGTTCATCCGACGCTTCTCTCGGCAGTGTACCGAACTGCCAAACGCCGCCGACGCCGATGTCGTAGGGGCTTTCCTTGCGGGGACCAGCTGCAAGGACCTGGTCCATGAACTGGGTCGCAAGGGCCCCCACACCACTAAGGAGCTCCTAGACATTGCCACCAACTTTGCCTCCGGCGAAGAGGCAGTTGGGGCAATCTTTGATCAGCCCCGCGACAAAGGCAAGCAGGAGGAGAATGTCGACGAAGGCAACCCCAGCCGACCCTTCAGGAAGAAGAAGAACAAGCCACGGCGCGGGAACGACCTCGTGGCCGCCACCGAGCGCAAAGGCAACCGGACCCCACACGAGGGGGCCCCGGGCGTTTTCGACAAGATGCTCGATGAACCATGCCCGTATCATCGAGGCCCGGTCAGGCACACCCTCAAGGAATGCGGCATGATGAGGCGGTACTTCTCTGGGGATGCCAGGGGGAAGAACGACCAGAGAAGGAGGCCCGATCAGGACAAGGGCGACAACGGCGAAGAGAAAGACGATGGCTTCCCCGTCATTGACAATTGCTTCATGATCTTCGGCGGCCCGGCTGCGTACAACACCAAGCGCCAACGCAAGCTGGAGCGCCGAGAGGTCTATGCCGCCGAGCCCGCCACGCCGACCTTCCTCAACTGGTCCGACTCCGCCATCACCTTCAACCGCGACGACCACCCCGATCACGTCCCACAGCCGGGTCGGTATCCGCTTGTTGTCAACCCCGTCATCGGAAACACGCGGCTTACCAGGGTATTGATGGATGGAGGCAGCGGCCTTAACATCATGTACGCCGAGACCCTTGACACCATGGGGGTCGCCAGGTCCCGACTCCGCCCAAGTGGGGCGGCCTTTCACGGCATCGTATCAGGAAAGCGAGCTACGCCCCTCGGGCAGATCGACTTTCCCGTCACCTTCGGGGATCCATCCAACTTCAGGAAGGAAATCCTCACCTTTGAGGTGGTCGGATTCCGCGGCACCTACCACGCCGTACTGGGACGACCATGTTACGCACAATTCATGGCCGTCCCAAACTATACATATCTCAAGCTCAAGATGCCGGGACCGCATGGGGTCATCACCATCCGCACCACCTTCCAGCACGCCTACGAGTGTGACGTCGAGTGCTGCGAATACGCTGCAGCCATCATCGAGGCCGAAGCGCTCGCCGCCGACTTGCAGGAGTGCCCCGCGGAGGTCCCCGACCCCAAACGGTCCACAGGCTCATTTGAGCCCGTCGAACAGGTCAAGAAAGTTCTTCTTGACCCCAGCGGCTCGGACGGCAGGACGGTGTGCATCAGCGCCGCCCTGTCTCCCAAATAGGAACTAGTGCTCGTCGACTTTCTCCGCGCGAACGACGACATGTTCGCGTGGCGACCCTCGGACATGCCAGGCATTCCAAGGGATGTCGCCGAGCACTCCTTGAACATCCGAGCCGGATTCAGGCCAGTGAAGCAGCGACTGCGCCGCTTCGACGAGGAGAAGCGCAGGGCCATCGGCGGCGAGATCCAAAAGCTTCTGGCGGCCGGATTCATCAAGGAGGTATGTCATCCCGAGTGGTTAGCTAATCCTGTCCTTGTAAAAAAGAAAAGTGGTAAATGGAGAATGTGTATTGACTACACCTCTCTCAATAAAGCGTGTCCTAAAGACCCTTTCCCTTTACCACGCATAGACCAAATAGTTGACTCTACCTCGGGGTGCGAAACCCTCTCTTTCCTTGATGCTTATTCCGGCTACCATCAGATCATGATGAAAGAGTCTGATCAGCTCGCCACCTCTTTTATCACTCCATTTGGATCTTACTGCTATACCACCATGCCGTTCGGTCTCAAGAACGCGGGGGCAACATACCAGCGATGTATGCTCGCCGTTTTTGGGGACCTCATCGGGCGAACCGTTGAGGCGTATGTGGACGACATCGTGGTAAAATCCCGACAAACCGACCACTTGGTACCCGACCTTGAGTTAGCCTTCGGAAGGCTAAGGACAAAACGCATCAAACTCAATCCTGAGAAATGTGTCTTTGGAGTACCGAGGGGCATGCTGCTCGGATTCATAGTGTCTGAACGCGGCATCGAGGCCAACCCAGAGAAGATCTCCGCAATCACGAACATGGGTCCGATTCAGAACCTGAAAGGGGTGCAACGGGTCACGGGGTGTCTTGCGGCGCTAAGCCGCTTCATCTCGCGCCTCGGCGAACGAGCCCTTCCCCTCTACAGGCTTCTGAAGAAGACCGACCACTTTACGTGGACAGCCGAGGCCCAAGAAGCACTTGACAGGATCAAAGTGCTCCTAACCGAGGCCCCGATCCTCGTACCCCCAGCAGAAAAGGAACCACTCCTGCTGTACATCGCAGCCACCACCCAGGTGGTGAGTTCAGCCCTGGTGGTGGAAAGGCAAGAGGAGGGCCACGTCCTCAAGGTCCAGCGCCCGGTCTATTTCATCAGCGAAGTCTTGTCCGACACCAAGACACGCTACCCTCAAATCCAGAAGCTCCTATACACGATCCTCATCACCCGAAGAAAGCTGCGTCACTATTTTGGCTCACATCCCGTCACGGTTGTGTCCACTTTCCCTCTCGGGGAAGTGATCCAGAGCCAGGACACGGCCGGCAGGATCGCCAAATGGGCGACCGAGCTGATGGGAGAGGGTATCACCTACGCCCCACGAACGGCTATCAAGTCACAGGTGCTGGCGGATTTCATCGCTGAATGGACCGAGACCCAGCTGCCCCCGACCCCGGTGAATCAGGAGTATTGGAACATGTACTTCGACGGATCACTGATGAAGAGCGGGGCGGGAGCAGGACTTGTCTTTATCTCACCCCTCGGCGTGCGACTAAGGTACATGATCCGCATCCATTTTCCCATTTCTAACAATGCGGCCGAGTACGAGGCTCTTGTAAATGGGCTGCATATTGCGATCGAACTCGGAATCCGACGGCTGGACGTCCGAGGCGACTCGCAACTGGTCGTAGACCAGGTTATGAAGGAATCAAACTGCCACGACCCCAGGATGACGGCGTACTGCCAGGCGGTCCGTCTCTTGGAGGGCAAGTTCGATGGCCTCGAACTCAATCACGTCGCGAGACGTTTCAACGAGGCGGCAGATGAGCTTGCGAAGCTCGCCTCCGGCAGGGAGTCCCCTCCCGGTGGTGTCTTCGTCAGTGATCTGTACAAACCCTCGATCACATATGAGGACCCGGCACAGGAAGGCAACGAGCCGCCTGTCTCGGCCTCGGAGGTCGGCCCAACCCCGACACCTCCCGACCTCGAAGTCATGGAGATCAACGACCAAACCGCAGGGCCCGACCCCTTGCCGGATTGGCGCATCCCGTACCTCGACTGTCTTGTTCGAGGAACACTCCCCGCTGCCAGGACCGAGGCTCGACGCATCGCGCGCCGAGCCAAATCTTTTGTCCTGATAAGTCGGGAGCTGTACAAACGAAGCCCCACAAGGATCTTGCAGCGCTGCATCCCCACCGAGCAAGGAAGGGAACTACTCGAGGACATCCATGGCGGCATTTGCGGCCATCATGCCGCTCCCCGTACCCTGGTCGGAAACGCATTCCGACAGGGCTTTTACTGGCCCACTGCGGTTGCCGACGCCACCGAGGTAGTACGCTCCTGCGAAGGGTGCCAATACTACGCTCGGCGGACCCACTTACCGGCCCAGGCACTCCAAACGATCCCGATCACATGGCCGTTTGCCGTCTGGGGTTTGGACCTCGTCGGACCCCTCCAGAAGGCACCCGGGGGCTTCACCCACCTGCTTGTCGTCATTGACAAGTTCTCAAAATGGATCGAGGCCCGGCCGATCGCACAGATCAAGTCCGAGCAGGCGGTACTCTTTTTCACCGACATCATCCACCGCTTCGGGGTCCCCAACTCCATTATCACTGACAACGGCACACAGTTCACCGGCAAGAAATTCCTCGAGTTCTGCGATGATCACCATGTCCGCGTGGACTGGGCGGCCGTGGCGCACCCCCAAACGAACGGGCAGGTCGAGCGCGCTAACGGCATGATCTTGCAGGGCCTCAAACCAAGGATTTTCAACCGGTTGAACAGGTTCGGCCGCCGATGGGTCACGGAACTCCCCGCGGTCCTTTGGAGTTTGAGGACGACCCCGAGCCGAGCGACGGGCTTCACGCCCTTCTTCATGGTCTACGGATCCGAGGCCATCCTCCCCACCGACTTGGAATACGGGGCGCCGAGGGTCAAAGCATACGACGAGCTACACAACCAGTCGTCGCTTGAAGACGCCGTGGACCAACTTGATGAAGCGCGCGACATCGCCCTGCTCCACTCCGCTAAATATCAGCAAGCTCTACGGCGCTACCACGGGCGTCGAGTCCAGGGTCGGGGGTTCAATGTCGGTGAAAAAGAGTACCGCCTGCTCGGACTTGATCTGTGCGATCGGCCGGGCCTCGATCCATTTTGAGAACTTGTCAATGACGACAAGCAGGTGGGTGAAGCCCCCGGGTGCCTTCTGGAGGGGTCCGACGAGGTCCAAACCCCAGACGGCAAACGGCCATGTGATCGGGATCGTTTGGAGTGCCTGGGCCGGTAAGTGGGTCCGCCGAGCGTAGTATTGGCACCCTTCGCAGGAGCGTACTACCTCGGTGGCGTCGGCAACCGCAGTGGGCCAGTAAAAGCCCTGTCGGAATGCGTTTCCGACCAGGGTACGGGGGAGCGGCATGATGGCCGCAAATGCCGCCATGGATGTCCTCGAGTAGTTCCCTTCCTTGCTCGGTGGGGATGCAGCGCTGCAAGATCCTTGTGGGGCTTCGTTTGTACAGCTCCCGACTTATCAGGACAAAAGATTTGGCTCGGCGCGCGATGCGTCGAGCCTCGGTCCTGGCAGCGGGGAGTGTTCCTCGAACAAGACAGTCGAGGTACGGGATGCGCCAATCCGGCAAGGGGTCGGGCCCTGCGGTTTGGTCGTTGATCTCCATGACTTCGAGGTCGGGAGGTGTCGGGGTCGGGCCGACCTCCGAGGCCGAGACAGGCGGCTCGTTGCCTTCCTGTGCCGGGTCCTCATATGTGATCGAGGGTTTGTACAGATCACTGACGAAGACACCACCGGGAGGGGACTCCCTGCCGGAGGCGAGCTTCGCAAGCTCATCTGCCGCCTCGTTGAAACGTCTCGCGACGTGATTGAGTTCGAGGCCATCGAACTTGCCCTCCAAGAGACGGACCGCCTGGCAGTACGCCGTCATCCTGGGGTCGTGGCAGTTTGATTCCTTCATAACCTGGTCTACGACCAGTTGCGAGTCGCCTCGGACGTCCAGCCGTCGGATTCCGAGTTCGATCGCAATATGCAGCCCATTTACAAGAGCCTCGTACTCGGCCGCATTGTTAGAAATGGGAAAATGGATGCGGATCATGTACCTTAGTCGCACGCCGAGGGGTGAGATAAAGACAAGTCCTGCTCCCGCCCCGCTCTTCATCAGTGATCCGTCGAAGTACATGTTCCAATACTCCTGATTCACCGGGGTCGGGGGCAGCTGGGTCTCGGTCCATTCAGCGATGAAATCCGCCAGCACCTGTGACTTGATAGCCGTTCGTGGGGCGTATGTGATACCCTCTCCCATCAGCTCGGTCGCCCATTTGGCGATCCTGCCGGCCGTGTCCTGGCTCTGGATCACTTCCCCGAGAGGGAAAGTGGACACAACCGTGACGGGATGTGAGCCAAAATAGTGACGCAGCTTTCTTCGGGTGATGAGGATCGTGTATAGGAGCTTCTGGATTTGAGGGTAGCGTGTCTTGGTGTCGGACAAGACTTCGCTGATGAAATAGACCGGGCGCTGGGACCTTGAGGACGTGGCCCTCCTCTTGCCTTTCCACCACCAGGGCTGAACTCACCACCTGGGTGGTGGCTGCGATGTACAGCAGGAGTGGTTCCTTTTCTGCTGGGGGGTACGAGGATCGGGGCCTCAGTTAGGAGCACTTTGATCCTGTCAAGTGCTTCTTGGGCCTCGGCTGTCCACGTAAAGTGGTCGGTCTTCTTCAGAAGCCTGTAGAGGGGAAGGGCTCGTTCGCCGAGGCGCGAGATGAAGCGGCTTAGCGCCGCAAGACACCCCGTGACCCGTTGCACCCCTTTCAGGTTCTGAATCGGACCCATGTTCGTGATTGCGGAGATCTTCTCTGGGTTGGCCTCGATGCCGCGTTCAGACACTATGAATCCGAGCAGCATGCCCCTCGGTACTCCAAAGACACATTTCTCAGGATTGAGTTTGATGCGTTTTGTCCTTAGCCTTCCGAAGGCTAACTCAAGGTCGGGTACCAAGTGGTCGGTTTGTCGGGATTTTACCACGATGTCGTCCACATACGCCTCAACGGTCCGCCCGATGAGGTCCCCAAAAACGGCGAGCATACATCGCTGGTATGTTGCCCCCGCGTTCTTGAGACCGAACGGCATGGTGGTATAGCAGTAAGATCCAAATGGAGTGATAAAAGAGGTGGCGAGCTGATCAGACTCTTTCATCATGATCTGATGGTAGCCGGAATAAGCATCAAGGAAAGAGAGGGTTTCGCACCCCGAGGTAGAGTCAACTATTTGGTCTATGCGTGGTAAAGGGAAAGGGTCTTTAGGACACGCTTTATTGAGAGAGGTGTAGTCAATACACATTCTCCATTTACCACTTTTCTTTTTTACAAGGACAGGATTAGCTAACCACTCGGGATGACATACCTCCTTGATGAATCCGGCCGCCAGAAGCTTTTGGATCTCGCCGCCGATGGCCCTGCGCTTCTCCTCGTCGAAGCGGCGCAGTCGCTGCTTCACTGGCCTGAATCCGGCTCGGATGTTCAAGGAGTGCTCGGCGACATCCCTTGGAATGCCTGGCATGTCCGAGGGTCGCCACGCGAACATGTCGTCGTTCGCGCGGAGAAAGTCGACGAGCACTAGTTCCTATTTGGGAGACAGGGCGGCGCTGATGCACACCGTCCTGCCGTCCGAGCCGCTGGGGTCAAGAGGAACTTTCTTGACCTGTTCGACGGGCTCAAATGAGCCTGTGGACCGTTTGGGGTCGGGGACCTCCGCGGGGCACTCCTGCAAGTCGGCGGCGAGCGCTTCGGCCTCGATGATGGCTGCAGCGTATTCGCAGCACTCGACGTCACACTCGTAGGCGTGCTGGAAGGTGGTGCGGATGGTGATGACCCCATGCGGTCCCGGCATCTTGAGCTTGAGATATGTATAGTTTGGGACGGCCATGAATTGTGCGTAACATGGTCGTCCCAGTACGGCGTGGTAGGTGCCGCGGAATCCGACCACCTCAAAGGTGAGGATTTCCTTCCTGAAGTTGGATGGATCCCCCGAAGGTGACGGGAAAGTCGATTTGCCCGAGGGGCGTAGCTCGCTTTCCTGGTACGATGCCGTGAAAGGCCGCCCCACTTGGGCGGAGTCGGGACCTGGCGACCCCCATGGTGTCAAGGGTCTCGGCGTACATGATGTTAAGGCCGCTGCCTCCATCCATCAATACCCTGGTAAGCCGCGTGTTCCCGATGACGGGGTTGACAACAAGCGGATACCGACCCGGCTGTGGGACGTGATCGGGGTGGTCGTCGCGGTTGAAGGTGATGGCGGAGTCGGACCAGTTGAGGAAGGTCGGCGTGGCGGGCTCGGCGGCATAGACCTCTCGGCGCTCCAGCTTGCGTTGGCGCTTGGTGTTGCACGCAGCCGGGCCGCCGAAGATCATGAAGCAATTGTCAATGACGGGGAAGCCATCGTCTTTCTCTTCGCCGTCGTCGCCCTTGTCCTGATCGGGCCTCCTTCTCTGGTCGTTCTTCCCCCTGGCATCCCCAGAGAAGTACCGCCTCATCATGCCGCATTCCTTGAGGGTGTGCCTGACCGGGCCTCGATGATACGGGCATGGTTCATCGAGCATCTTGTCGAAAACGCCCGGGGCCCCCTCGGGTGGGGTCCGGTTGCCTTTGCGCTCGGTGGCGGCCACGAGGTCGTTCCCGCGCCGTGGCTTGTTCTTCCTCTTCCTGAGGGGTCGGCTGGGGTTGCCTTCGTCGACATTCTCCTCCTGCTTGCCTTTGTCGCGGGGCTGATCAAAGATTGCCCCAACTGCCTCTTCGCCGGAGGCAAAGTTGGTGGCAATGTCTAGGAGCTCCTTAGTGGTGTGGGGGGCCCTTGCGACCCAGTTCATGGACCAGGTCCTTGCAGTTGGTCCCCGCAAGGAAAGCCCCTACGACATCGGCGTCGGCGGCGTTTGGCAGTTCGGTACACTGCCGAGAGAAGCGTCGGATGAACTCGCGAAGAGTTTCATCTTTCTTCTGCCGACAGCTCCTGAGATCCCAAGGGTTTCCAGGGCGCACGTAAGTGCCCTGGAAGTTACCGACGAAGACACTCTTGAGGTCGGCCCAACCGTGAATACGATGCGCCGAGAGATGCTCTAGCCAGGCTCGCGCTGAGTCGGCCAGAAACAGGGGGAGGTTACGGATGATGAAATGATCATCGTCCGCGCCACCGGCTTGACAAGCAAGTCGGTAGTCATCAAGCCAGAGCTCGGGGTTTGTTTCCCCAGAGTACCTGGTGATATTGGTGGGCTGACGAAAACGTGTTGGGAACGGGGCATTGCGGATGTCCCGGCTGAAAACCCGAGGCCCCGGCGGTTCGGGGCTCGGCGGCCGGTCTTCTTCGCTATCGTAGCGGCCGCCCCGTCGAGGGTGGTAGCCGCGGCTGGCACCATCCTCCTTGCGTTTCTTGCGTGCGTTGATGACGTTGCGCGCGTCGTCGGCGATGCGGTCGCGGGCGGATGGGAGCTTGCCTTCTGCTCCCCGAGGGCCTCGATGGACCGACTCCTCCTTGTCGTGCGGTGCAGAAGGTGCTGGTCGAAGAGGGTCGGGCCCACGTTGCCGGGATGCAGAGCTCTCGGCCTGCTGTACGGCGGCTCGCTCGAGGAGAGTGCGCAGTTCTCCACGGGCTCGCCGACCCTCCGGAGTTGATGGTTCGGGCATCCCCCGGAGGAGTATTGCTGCTGCGGCAATATTTTGACTTGCCCGAGCGAAGGGAGGCGGGAGTTCGTCGTCGTTGTCGTTGCAGATGCGCCGGTGGACGTCGCGAGCCCTGAGCCGGGCCGCGGCACCATCGCCGTGGCCCGCGAGCTCTTGCTCGAGGGCCAAGCGCTGCTGCAACAAGCGGTGACGTTCCTCATCGAGCCTTTTTTCATGCTCCAGAAGCTGCTCCAATCGGGGACTGTGGCTGCCCAACTGGAGATCCGGCAGGCTCTCGGGGCAACTGTAGGGACGCTCCCCCAGCTGGGGCTGTGGTGCGGACCACAGCTCCAGCTGGGGTGTGCTCATCATCGTAGCCCTGTGCTTCTTCCTCCTCTTCTTCCTCGTCTTCGTCCACCTCGCACATGAGACACTCACGGGACGGGTTATAGCTCCCGTCGTCGGAGTCGGGGGTGTCAAGGAGGTAGTCGGAGTTGTCGAGAAAGCATCGGAGGGCTTCTGCATCGTCTAGCCCGGAGAAGTCGGCGCCATACCAGCCATCGTCGTACTCGTTAGTATCGACGTTTGAGGCCGTCTCAGAACTCCGAAGGAGCTCCGGGACGGCCTGTGGATGGTATGGTGAGCCTGCGGGCTCGACGCCTACAGGTTGAGCAGCGAGACTTACGGCCACGAGGTGGCCGTAAGTTCTCGCGGCGTTATGCAGTCCGTAGGGCCATACCTGAGGTATGTACGTACGGAACGATCTCGGGGAGAGCGAGGGTCCCCAGGAGAGTCGTGATATGTTGTTAGCAATAGACGAGTAAGAGTCGTGAGATACCTCCGAGGATGGGCGTGGCCCCCGAAGGGCGTCAAGCTGGTGTTCCGGCCGTGTTTGACCGATGCCGAGGGGTCTAGAGCCCTCGGACGCTCGTGTCTCAGCGGTATGCAGATGAAGGCCGCCTGTTGGCTCGGTGACGAGGCCGAGGTTGGCAGGCGGATTGATGGACGTAGAGGGGGGGAGTAGGACTAGATCGTAGTCGACTCCCATGGACAGAAAGTCTAGGCTCCCAAATCGGATATGGGAGCCCAGACTGAGCTGAACATGACGTTCGGCCATCCGAGTTCGGGTGGAAGGAATCGTGACGCGCAGATGTCCCCTACCTGGCGCGCCAACTGTCGGTGTCTAAAATGGCACTCTAGACAGACCGGCTAGTGATTTGTTTCTGCGCGTCTGATCTCGGATGGTTGCGCAAAGCGGACACAAGGATTTATACTGGTTCAGGCAAAAATCGCCCTACGTCCAGTGTGTGATGCTACTCGTGTTACTCTGCACCGGGGTGCTTATAGTAGGGGTTACAAGCGATCGAGAGAGGGAGCGGATCCCAAGTCTCCGGTGGTTGTTGTTCTTCTTCCGAGAGTTGGGTTTTACTGAGGTCCATGCCCTTCCTTTTATAGTCTAAAGGAGAGTCATGGTTTTACAAAAAAAAAAGATCGGTCAAGGGATAAGTGAAACTTGAAGATTGCGTACTTTCTCCCTTGTTATCCGGAGTAGACGTCCGCCCTTTCCAGTAAGGCGGTATGGTCGTCTGGCTGTTGCTCCTCGTTTAATGGCGCCGCAGTCGGTTGTCAGGTTTAGCTGGAGCATTCTTACACTGTGGGAAGGTGGACGAAGATCGTGTCCTAATCCCCGCTCAGAGAGATAGAGAGAGACGGCACAGTGGTCGTATCTCCCTATTGTAGTGGAGACGTGGCCACTGAGTTACGTTTGACATGACCGGGGTCATATCGTATCGTACCGGGACCCCCATATTTTGAGTACGGGGACGACCCGTGTCCGCCCCATTAATGGAAAAAAGGCGACGTGGGCGGCCACGGGCGCCCACCTTTTTTCCCGCCCGAGGGACGATACGTGTCCCTCGGGCGAGGCGGAAGTCCTCCGAGCGCCCGAGGCGGCGCTCGGGGGCCCGGGCGGGACGGAGACGCCCTCCCAGGGGTCGGATGCGCCCGAGGCAGCGCTCGGGGGCTCGGGCGAGACGGAGACGCCCTCCCAGGGGTCGGATGCGCCCGAGGCAGCGCTCGGGGGCTCGGGCGAGACGGAGACGCCCTCCCAGGGGTCGGATGCGCCCGAGGCAGCGCTCGGGGGCTCGGGCGAGACGGAGACGCCCTCCCAGGGGTCGGATGCGCCCGAGGCAGCGCTCGGGGGCTCAGGCGAGACGGAGACGCCCTCCTGGGGGTCGGATGCGCCCGAGGCAGTGCTCGGGGGCTCGGGCGAGACGGAGACGCCCTCCCGGGGGGTCGGGTATCCCTGATATTGACATCCGACAATCAACATACTTTTTCATGCGTTCCTTGGCTTCTAGTCCTTCCGCTTCTGCCTTGATCTGAAACCGTGATCCCCAACGGCAGGTTGACCTCGGTTCCTCACCTTCGTGTGGTTCCTGAGTTCCCATAGGTCCGTGCCGAGGTTGGTTTGGTCGGCAGCGGGTGTATAGGTCTGGATCCGAGTCAAATCCACCACCACCACTTCACTCATTTTTGGAAGCACCGGGGCGCCATGGATCCTAACATTCAATTGGTTCACGACAAGCTCAAGGGGATCCGCGGCGACTTCACCGATTTGCAGAGCTCGTTGACGACACGAGTCAACAGTGTGGAGAAGGCACTCACGACCCGGCTCTCCGCCCTGGAAGATGCCGCCAAGGTGTTCGACAATTGGAAGCCGTGCGTCGATGGATGACCTTCATCAAGAGGTCGGCGTCCTCTGTAAATCCGTGCATCGAGTTTTATAGCAAAGGCTACACACACCGTGGCAACAGAAGGTTTTTACCAAGCTGTTGGGGCTACAGTATACGATTGTCTACCGCAAGGGCTTTAACAACCGGGCTGCGGACGTCCTGTTTCGTTCTCCGCTTCCATCTTCGTCTGGCTGTTGCTCCTCGTTTAATGGCGCCGCAGTCGGTTGTCAGGTTTAGCTGGAGCATTCTTACACTGTGGGAAGGTGGACGAAGATCGTGTCCTAATCCCCGCTCAGAGAGATAGAGAGAGACGGCACAGTGGTCGTATCTCCCTATTGTAGTGGAGACGTGGCCACTGAGTTACGTTTGACATGACCGGGGTCATATCGTATCGTACCGGGACCCCCATATTTTGAGTACGGGGACGACCCGTGTCCGCCCCATTAATGGAAAAAAGGCGACGTGGGCGGCCACGGGCGCCCACCTTTTTTCCCGCCCGAGGGACGATACGTGTCCCTCGGGCGAGGCGGAAGTCCTCCGAGCGCCCGAGGCGGCGCTCGGGGGCCCGGGCGGGACGGAGACGCCCTCCCAGGGGTCGGATGCGCCCGAGGCAGCGCTCGGGGGCTCGGGCGAGACGGAGACGCCCTCCCAGGGGTCGGATGCGCCCGAGGCAGCGCTCGGGGGCTCGGGCGAGACGGAGACGCCCTCCCAGGGGTCGGATGCGCCCGAGGCAGCGCTCGGGGGCTCGGGCGAGACGGAGACGCCCTCCCAGGGGTCGGATGCGCCCGAGGCAGCGCTCGGGGGCTCAGGCGAGACGGAGACGCCCTCCTGGGGGTCGGATGCGCCCGAGGCAGTGCTCGGGGGCTCGGGCGAGACGGAGACGCCCTCCCGGGGGGTCGGGTATCCCTGATATTGACATCCGACAATCAACATACTTTTTCATGCGTTCCTTAGCCGGACCAAATGCTGATGAATGAGATCCACCATTCGGTTACGCTCAGACAACCAGGAAGACAAGTCCTCGACAGGAGTTGAATTAGCAGCTGAAATTCCAAAATGAGAGGGAGCATACCCATACAAGACTTCAAACAGTGAGCGCTTATGAGCTGAATGCCAACTGGTATTATACCAATACTCAGCCAAATTGATCCATTTGCTCCATTGCACTGGACAGGCATGAACGAAGCACCGTAAGAAAGTCTCAAGACACTGGTTCACCCTTTCGGTTTGGCCATTGGATTGAGGATGATAAGCAGAACTTAAACGGAGCTCCATTTGAGCCAGGTGGAATAACTCCCTCTAGAAATGGCTGGTGAAAATCTTATCGCGGTCCGAGACAATCGCCATGGGTGCCGGTACACTTGTTGCAGGAATACTTGAGCCACCGATGCAGCCGTAAACGGGTGCCTCAAGAAAAGGAAATGCGCGTACTTGGAAAATAGATCAACGATGACCATGATACAGTTAGAACCTTGAGACTGTGGTAAGCCCTCTATGAAGTCCATCGACACCACTTGCCAAGGACGGTCCGAAACTGGAAGGGGTTGAAGGAGCCCAGGCAACTTAGCACGATCGGCCTTTGCTTGATGGCAGACAGAGCAAGACCGCACAAACTAAATAATGCTTTGCTTCATACCGGACCAAGCGAAGATCTGTTCTGCACGTCGGTAGGTAACAAGAATCCCTGAATGACCACCAACCGGACTAGCATGAACGGCACGAAGCAACCGAGCTTGCAAAGCTAAATCCTGGCCCACCCAAATGCGGTTCTTAAAGCGCAAGATGCCATCACGCAGAGTAAAATGTGGAACAGAATCAGAAGCCAAGGCCAGTTTGGCGATCAATGATTGAGCATGCGAGTCGTGCTGATAAGACTGAAGCACAGTTTGAAGCCAATTTGGAGTAACAACGGATAGAGCAACACATTCTGAAGATGGAAGCGGAGAACGAAACAGGACGTCCGCAGCCCGGTTGTTAAAGCCCTTGCGGTAGACAATCGTATACTGTAGCCCCAACAGCTTGGTAAAAACCTTCTGTTGCCACGGTGTGTGTAGCCTTTGCTATAAAACTCGATGCACGGATTTACAGAGGACGCCGACCTCTTGATGAAGGTCATCCATCGACGCACGGCTTCCAATTGTCGAACACCTTGGCGGCATCTTCCAGGGCGGAGAGCCGGGTCGTGAGTGCCTTCTCCACACTGTTGACTCGTGTCGTCAACGAGCTCTGCAAATCGGTGAAGTCGCCGCGGATCCCCTTGAGCTTGTCGTGAACCAATTGAATGTTAGGATCCATGGCGCCCCGGTGCTTCCAAAAATGAGTGAAGTGGTGGTGGTGGATTTGACTCGGATCCAGACCTATACACCCGCTGCCGACCAAACCAACCTCGGCACGGACCTATGGGAACTCAGGAACCACACGAAGGTGAGGAACCGAGGTCAACCTGCCGTTGGGGATCACGGTTTCAGATCAAGGCAGAAGCGGAAGGACTAGAAGCCAAGGAACGCATGA
>JAHUYU010003079.1:0-20044 GCA_030439765.1 Tripidium arundinaceum | reverse complement strand
AAAGAGAGACAGAGTTCTTGGGATACTTTATTTATTTAATCTAACACACTATAGCTTACTAAAATAAAACTAATATGATAATTATAGATAAAGACATACCTTAATCACGATGATAACGGGGGTGCGTCTCCCCCAAGCTAATTCCTTCGATTGCGTCGAGCCTTCATGTGCCCGAATATTTTTGTGTTTTCTTAATTAAGGGTGAGCCTTCATGTGCTCACATATTTTTGGTATTTTATGGTTATATAAAATAGACTCGATAATCGTTTAAGTATATGTTGGCGGTCACTAATGACCATATCCGATCACTAATTATAGTCCAAAAGCAGGAGGAATGAACATACTTTTGACACGCATGCATTTACTATTGACAAAGTTCCACTTGTATTGGAAGCTTATTATTTTGTAGAGAACATACCAAAATACAGTGGAACAAGGATCAAAATACGCCAACAAAGAAAGCGTAATACAAATCAAATACCAAGGAGTCAAGCAAAGGCCCACCTTCATGCAAAATTTGGGCCGAACACCTACGTGGAGGCAACCATGGTCCAACTAAAAGCCCACCAGAGAAAGGCGGTGGCGAGAGGAGCGGACCAGGGTGCGGGTGCGGCCGCACCGCCACTGGCGCCCCTCGGGCCCACCTTTCTCTGGCGGTTGCATGCCGACATGTAGAGGCGGTGTAGGCTAGTTTCCTAATTTATGGCACCCCAAACCGACCTCCTTCATGTATAAAAGGAGGAGTAGTGCTCTCATATCACACACACCACCTTGAGTCAACACATCTTGAGCACACCTCTCTAGTTTTTACCTTTTTCATTAGTAGTACTAGAGCAAGGCAAAGCTACCTTGGAGGGCTTGACTCCTTGGAGAAGAATCTTGGTATGAATAAGATGAATCATTTCTCCAAAGTCTTGTCTTCACTTTATCGATATAGTTATGCAAGTAAACTAGAGTATAGTTCTCATGATATTATCTTGATATATGAGCTACTCTATAGTTTATATGTCATGATGTTGCCATGTAGAACTTTATGCTTAATCATTCATATCATGTTTATGATAAGAAATAGAGTTAAGTTGAGGTCGCGGTTCATCGTGCTTTCGGGTGTGCCCAAGCTTCTTACCTGTCGATCCGTAGGGTCGGGGACCCGGGGGGGTTTGGGTAGTTTCTCTATACGCGAGCATGGTGCTCGGGTATATAGAAACAGGTGAATGCATTTCATGCTCCACGGTTGAGGGGTAGGCGGCAGGTGGTGACAGCCCTGTCCGTCCTTCGTAATCCCCCACGTTCGGGTATGGTGTAGGAGTACGTAAATTGTCACATGAGGTTGCTGGCAGACCAGTACTCGGTGGCCTCCCGACCTATCTCACACTTAGCGCTAGTTCTTACTCATGTACATGTATGATTACCTACTATTCTTTGCATAGCTGTATCAAGGATATGCCTGCTCTCATAGATTTATTCTTTTATTCTTTAGACTTTCTTCCTTCTTTCTCTGCTCAGGTGTTAGACTCGAGTGTGTGTCGCACTATCCCAAAACTATTATGTTTACCCCTGCCATGAGCATTTGGTTCATCTTTGCAATCATGTTATCTTGTTCATATCCATACTAGACTCTTTACACCATGCCTTCCTTTGGGAAAATATAAATAACGATACCCTGAAATACTTCCGGGTGAAATGCTACAACAGTATTTCCGTGCGCTTGCGGAGTTAAATCTGTAATCGTTAAGATTTACCGGTTGACATTCTCTAGTGTCATTGCCTTTTCGGGCAGTGATGCTAGGAAATGCCAACAGGCATTTCTGGCGCCGTTGCCGGGGATGGATCCTACCTCTATTCTTGGTGATGACGCTAAGAAATGCCAACAGTATACTTACCTGATAACTAGGGGATGCTCCTCCCCCAAGCTAGATTTTGACGTAATTTCTTCTGATGTGGCTGGCAGGTGACAGAGGTGTACTTGTCTTTCGGAGTGACTGTCGAGACAGCACTCTGACATCGGGTAGGATGACCTCCGTCTGCTAGCCTCCTTTGATCCTTGAATTCTGTGGAGCTCAACAAAGCTTGTGGAACTGATTAAGTGTTAGCCATAAATCTCTAGCTTTGATCATATTGAGCTTCCTCTAATTTTATTTATTTAGCAGGATCATGCACTTATTATTTTTATCTTTTTGTTATAGGATGGAAACATATTTATTTTATTTTATGCTACCACAGCAAATATACCTATGGGTTTTAAGCCACAAGTCTACTCACATGGGGCTTTAGATTTAATGATGCAATGCAACAACCAAATATTTTTATTTTCTTTTCTAATGCTAATGTAGAAAAGTAAATATGCTAAAGGAAAAAGATGATTATGCAAATGCAGGAAAATAAGCATGCAAGAAAAACTAATGCAAAAAAGATGAATATGGATAACTACCGATTTTACCTCCCGGCGAGGGTTCAATGTTTTAAGTCCTCTGAACAGGACTTCTCATCGTATTCATTCTTTAGGTGCATCATTTGATTTCAGGTGTGGACTTTGATATATGCACCTCTTGATACGGCATCACCCATGTTCTTCATTTGCTTAGTAGTGAAGTGTTGGTGGCATCTTGCTTCGTGTGTATGTGCTCGTAGATCCAGGTCTTTCACTTGGTAGAGTCTAGGAGTTGGAGAACTCCTCCATGTTGCTCAAAATGTGTCCTGCTCATAGAGACAAGGCAGAGATCAAGTGCATGGGCTCTGTTGGTGGAGAACACCAACAGAACCAAAAGTCTATTTATTCTTCTCTAACCTTAAGCATAGTGAGCGAGATAAAGTTGATGGGTGACAAGATAAACATGAGTATAGCAAAAAACTTTTGTCAGATCAGATCGCTTAACCTTATGGAAAGATAATCTATTTATGCATGAAATATCTTTATATGACTATCATCTTCTAAAGATTGGATCTGCAACATTTTAGCTCATATGATTAAGACAGTGAGATCAAGAAGGTTGTACTATGAAACAAGGATTAAAGAACTAAACATGTTGAACTAATCAGGTTGGACTAATTAAAGTTGTAGTTCATACATGTTTGTCTCTTTATTTATGTGAATGCCAGAATCAAGGAAAAGCTTATAAAAGTGATAGTCACATACCTTAAGATGTACCTTAATTTGAAGAGTGATGGTACAGTATCACTTTGTGGAAGCTTTCCTTTCTTAGTGGTTGTGCGTCTTGTTCATGTACTTTTGTCTCCTTGTTGTACTCCTTCATTGTCTTGAATTCCCATGATGTTCTTGATGGGGTTTGGTGGAGATTTGTTCGATCACCTTCATGAAGTGAGTGCTTGGATTGTATTTTGTTTGTGGCACTCTTCATCTTGTTCCATGGATCACTTCTCCATGATGAATGAGCTATGTCTTCCTTGTGCAAATTGTTAAACTTCATGGGAATTCAAGACAATGAAGGAGTACAACAAGGAGACAAAAGTACATGAACAAGACGCACAACCACTAAGAAAGGAAAGCTTCCACAAAGTGATACTGTACCATCACTCTTCAAATTAAGGTACATCTTAAGGTATGTGACTATCACTTTTATAAGCTTTTCCTTGATTCTGGCATTCACATAAATAAAGAGACAAACATGTATGAACTACAACTTTAATTAGTCCAACCTGATTAGTTCAACATGTTTAGTTCTTTAATCCTTGTTCATAGTACAACCTTCTTGATCTCACTGTCTTAATCATATGAGCTAAAATGTTGCAGATCCAATCTTTAGAAGATGATAGTCATATAAAGATATTTCATGCATAAATAGATTATCTTTCCATAAGGTTAAGCGATCTGATCTGACAAAAGTTTTTTGCTATACTCATGTTTATCTTGTCACCCATCAACTTTATCTCGCTCACTATGCTTAAGGTTAGAGAAGAATAAATAGACTTTTGGTTCTGTTGGTGTTCTCCACCAACAGAGCCCATGCACTTGATCTCTGCCTTGTCTCTATGAGCAGGACACATTTTGAGCAACATGGAGGAGTTCTCCAACTCCTAGACTCTACCAAGTGAAAGACCTGGATCTACGAGCACATACACACGAAGCAAGATGCCACCAACACTTCACTACTAAGCAAATGAAGAACATGGGTGATGCCGTATCAAGAGGTGCATATATCAAAGTCCACACCTGAAATCAAATGATGCACCTAAAGAATGAATACGATGAGAAGTCCTGTTCAGAGGACTTAAAACATTGAACCCTCGCCGGGAGGTAAAATCGGTAGTTATCCATATTCATCTTTTTTGCATTAGTTTTTCTTGCATGCTTATTTTCCTGCATTTGCATAATCATCTTTTTCCTTTAGCATATTTACTTTTCTACATTAGCATTAGAAAAGAAAATAAAAATATTTGGTTGTTGCATTGCATCATTAAATCTAAAGCCCCATGTGAGTAGACTTGTGGCTTAAAACCCATAGGTATATTTGCTGTGGTAGCATAAAATAAAATAAATATGTTTCCATCCTATAACAAAAAGATAAAAATAATAAGTGCATGATCCTGCTAAATAAATAAAATTAGAGGAAGCTCAATATGATCAAAGCTAGAGATTTATGGCTAACACTTAATCAGTTCCACAAGCTTTGTTGAGCTCCACAGAATTCAAGGATCAAAGGAGGCTAGCAGACGGAGGTCATCCTACCCGATGTCAGAGTGCTGTCTCGACAGTCACTCCGAAAGACAAGTACACCTCTGTCACCTGCCAGCCACATCAGAAGAAATTACGTCAAAATCTAGCTTGGGGGAGGAGCATCCCCTAGTTATCAGGTAAGTATACTGTTGGCATTTCTTAGCGTCATCACCAAGAATAGAGGTAGGATCCATCCCCGGCAACGGCGCCAGAAATGCCTGTTGGCATTTCCTAGCATCACTGCCCGAAAAGGCAATGACACTAGAGAATGTCAACCGGTAAATCTTAACGATTACAGATTTAACTCCGCAAGCGCACGGAAATACTGTTGTAGCATTTCACCCGGAAGTATTTCAGGGTATCGTTATTTATATTTTCCCAAAGGAAGGCATGGTGTAAAGAGTCTAGTATGGATATGAACAAGATAACATGATTGCAAAGATGAACCAAATGCTCATGGCAGGGGTAAACATAATAGTTTTGGGATAGTGCGACACACACTCGAGTCTAACACCTGAGCAGAGAAAGAAGGAAGAAAGTCTAAAGAATAAAAGAATAAATCTATGAGAGCAGGCATATCCTTGATACAGCTATGCAAAGAATAGTAGGTAATCATACATGTACATGAGTAAGAACTAGCGCTAAGTGTGAGATAGGTCGGGAGGCCACCGAGTACTGGTCTGCCAGCAACCTCATGTGACAATTTACGTACTCCTACACCATACCCGAACGTGGGGGATTACGAAGGACGGACAGGGCTGTCACCACCTGCCGCCTACCCCTCAACCGTGGAGCATGAAATGCATTCACCTGTTTCTATATACCCGAGCACCATGCTCGCGTATAGAGAAACTACCCAAACCCCCCCGGGTCCCCGACCCTACGGATCGACAGGTAAGAAGCTTGGGCACACCCGAAAGCACGATGAACCGCGACCTCAACTTAACTCTATTTCTTATCATAAACATGATATGAATGATTAAGCATAAAGTTCTACATGGCAACATCATGACATATAAACTATAGAGTAGCTCATATATCAAGATAATATCATGAGAACTATACTCTAGTTTACTTGCATAACTATATCGATAAAGTGAAGACAAGACTTTGGAGAAATGATTCATCTTATTCATACCAAGATTCTTCTCCAAGGAGTCAAGCCCTCCAAGGTAGCTTTGCCTTGCTCTAGTACTACTAATGAAAAAGGTAAAAACTAGAGAGGTGTGCTCAAGATGTGTTGACTCAAGGTGGTGTGTGTGATATGAGAGCACTACTCCTCCTTTTATACATGAAGGAGGTCGGTTTGGGGTGCCATAAATTAGGAAACTAGCCTACACCGCCTCTACATGTCGGCATGCAACCGCCAGAGAAAGGTGGGCCCGAGGGGCGCCAGTGGCGGTGCGGCCGCACCCGCACCCTGGTCCGCTCCTCTCGCCACCGCCTTTCTCTGGTGGGCTTTTAGTTGGACCATGGTTGCCTCCACGTAGGTGTTCGGCCCAAATTTTGCATGAAGGTGGGCCTTTGCTTGACTCCTTGGTATTTGATTTGTATTACGCTTTCTTTGTTGGCGTATTTTGATCCTTGTTCCACTGTATTTTGGTATGTTCTCTACAAAATAATAAGCTTCCAATACAAGTGGAACTTTGTCAATAGTAAATGCATGCGTGTCAAAAGTATGTTCATTCCTCCTGCTTTTGGACTATAATTAGTGATCGGATATGGTCATTAGTGACCGCCACAAAGAAAGCGTAATACAAATCAAATACCAAGGAGTCAAGCAAAGGCCCACCTTCATGCAAAATTTGGGCCGAACACCTACGTGGAGGCAACCATGGTCCAACTAAAAGCCCACCAGAGAAAGGCGGTGGCGAGAGGAGCGGACCAGGGTGCGGGTGCGGCCGCACCGCCACTGGCGCCCCTCGGGCCCACCTTTCTCTGGCGGTTGCATGCCGACATGTAGAGGCGGTGTAGGCTAGTTTCCTAATTTATGGCACCCCAAACCGACCTCCTTCATGTATAAAAGGAGGAGTAGTGCTCTCATATCACACACACCACCTTGAGTCAACACATCTTGAGCACACCTCTCTAGTTTTTACCTTTTTCATTAGTAGTACTAGAGCAAGGCAAAGCTACCTTGGAGGGCTTGACTCCTTGGAGAAGAATCTTGGTATGAATAAGATGAATCATTTCTCCAAAGTCTTGTCTTCACTTTATCGATATAGTTATGCAAGTAAACTAGAGTATAGTTCTCATGATATTATCTTGATATATGAGCTACTCTATAGTTTATATGTCATGATGTTGCCATGTAGAACTTTATGCTTAATCATTCATATCATGTTTATGATAAGAAATAGAGTTAAGTTGAGGTCGCGGTTCATCGTGCTTTCGGGTGTGCCCAAGCTTCTTACCTGTCGATCCGTAGGGTCGGGGACCCGGGGGGGTTTGGGTAGTTTCTCTATACGCGAGCATGGTGCTCGGGTATATAGAAACAGGTGAATGCATTTCATGCTCCACGGTTGAGGGGTAGGCGGCAGGTGGTGACAGCCCTGTCCGTCCTTCGTAATCCCCCACGTTCGGGTATGGTGTAGGAGTACGTAAATTGTCACATGAGGTTGCTGGCAGACCAGTACTCGGTGGCCTCCCGACCTATCTCACACTTAGCGCTAGTTCTTACTCATGTACATGTATGATTACCTACTATTCTTTGCATAGCTGTATCAAGGATATGCCTGCTCTCATAGATTTATTCTTTTATTCTTTAGACTTTCTTCCTTCTTTCTCTGCTCAGGTGTTAGACTCGAGTGTGTGTCGCACTATCCCAAAACTATTATGTTTACCCCCTGCCATGAGCATTTGGTTCATCTTTGCAATCATGTTATCTTGTTCATATCCATACTAGACTCTTTACACCATGCCTTCCTTTGGGAAAATATAAATAACGATACCCTGAAATACTTCCGGGTGAAATGCTACAACAGTATTTCCGTGCGCTTGCGGAGTTAAATCTGTAATCGTTAAGATTTACCGGTTGACATTCTCTAGTGTCATTGCCTTTTCGGGCAGTGATGCTAGGAAATGCCAACAGGCATTTCTGGCGCCGTTGCCGGGGATGGATCCTACCTCTATTCTTGGTGATGACGCTAAGAAATGCCAACAGTATACTTACCTGATAACTAGGGGATGCTCCTCCCCCAAGCTAGATTTTGACGTAATTTCTTCTGATGTGGCTGGCAGGTGACAGAGGTGTACTTGTCTTTCGGAGTGACTGTCGAGACAGCACTCTGACATCGGGTAGGATGACCTCCGTCTGCTAGCCTCCTTTGATCCTTGAATTCTGTGGAGCTCAACAAAGCTTGTGGAACTGATTAAGTGTTAGCCATAAATCTCTAGCTTTGATCATATTGAGCTTCCTCTAATTTTATTTATTTAGCAGGATCATGCACTTATTATTTTTATCTTTTTGTTATAGGATGGAAACATATTTATTTTATTTTATGCTACCACAGCAAATATACCTATGGGTTTTAAGCCACAAGTCTACTCACATGGGGCTTTAGATTTAATGATGCAATGCAACAACCAATATTTTTATTTTCTTTTCTAATGCTAATGTAGAAAAGTAAATATGCTAAAGGAAAAAGATGATTATGCAAATGCAGGAAAATAAGCATGCAAGAAAAACTAATGCAAAAAAGATGAATATGGATAACTACCGATTTTACCTCCCGGCGAGGGTTCAATGTTTTAAGTCCTCTGAACAGGACTTCTCATCGTATTCATTCTTTAGGTGCATCATTTGATTTCAGGTGTGGACTTTGATATATGCACCTCTTGATACGGCATCACCCATGTTCTTCATTTGCTTAGTAGTGAAGTGTTGGTGGCATCTTGCTTCGTGTGTATGTGCTCGTAGATCCAGGTCTTTCACTTGGTAGAGTCTAGGAGTTGGAGAACTCCTCCATGTTGCTCAAAATGTGTCCTGCTCATAGAGACAAGGCAGAGATCAAGTGCATGGGCTCTGTTGGTGGAGAACACCAACAGAACCAAAAGTCTATTTATTCTTCTCTAACCTTAAGCATAGTGAGCGAGATAAAGTTGATGGGTGACAAGATAAACATGAGTATAGCAAAAAACTTTTGTCAGATCAGATCGCTTAACCTTATGGAAAGATAATCTATTTATGCATGAAATATCTTTATATGACTATCATCTTCTAAAGATTGGATCTGCAACATTTTAGCTCATATGATTAAGACAGTGAGATCAAGAAGGTTGTACTATGAACAAGGATTAAAGAACTAAACATGTTGAACTAATCAGGTTGGACTAATTAAAGTTGTAGTTCATACATGTTTGTCTCTTTATTTATGTGAATGCCAGAATCAAGGAAAAGCTTATAAAAGTGATAGTCACATACCTTAAGATGTACCTTAATTTGAAGAGTGATGGTACAGTATCACTTTGTGGAAGCTTTCCTTTCTTAGTGGTTGTGCGTCTTGTTCATGTACTTTTGTCTCCTTGTTGTACTCCTTCATTGTCTTGAATTCCCATGAAGTTTAACAATTTGCACAAGGAAGACATAGCTCATTCATCATGGAGAAGTGATCCATGGAACAAGATGAAGAGTGCCACAAACAAAATACAATCCAAGCACTCACTTCATGAAGGTGATCGAACAAATCTCCACCAAACCCCATCAAGAACATCATGGGAATTCAAGACAATGAAGGAGTACAACAAGGAGACAAAAGTACATGAACAAGACGCACAACCACTAAGAAAGGAAAGCTTCCACAAAGTGATACTGTACCATCACTCTTCAAATTAAGGTACATCTTAAGGTATGTGACTATCACTTTTATAAGCTTTTCCTTGATTCTGGCATTCACATAAATAAAGAGACAAACATGTATGAACTACAACTTTAATTAGTCCAACCTGATTAGTTCAACATGTTTAGTTCTTTAATCCTTGTTCATAGTACAACCTTCTTGATCTCACTGTCTTAATCATATGAGCTAAAATGTTGCAGATCCAATCTTTAGAAGATGATAGTCATATAAAGATATTTCATGCATAAATAGATTATCTTTCCATAAGGTTAAGCGATCTGATCTGACAAAAGTTTTTTGCTATACTCATGTTTATCTTGTCACCCATCAACTTTATCTCGCTCACTATGCTTAAGGTTAGAGAAGAATAAATAGACTTTTGGTTCTGTTGGTGTTCTCCACCAACAGAGCCCATGCACTTGATCTCTGCCTTGTCTCTATGAGCAGGACACATTTTGAGCAACATGGAGGAGTTCTCCAACTCCTAGACTCTACCAAGTGAAAGACCTGGATCTACGAGCACATACACACGAAGCAAGATGCCACCAACACTTCACTACTAAGCAAATGAAGAACATGGGTGATGCCGTATCAAGAGGTGCATATATCAAAGTCCACACCTGAAATCAAATGATGCACCTAAAGAATGAATACGATGAGAAGTCCTGTTCAGAGGACTTAAAACATTGAACCCTCGCCGGGAGGTAAAATCGGTAGTTATCCATATTCATCTTTTTTGCATTAGTTTTTCTTGCATGCTTATTTTCCTGCATTTGCATAATCATCTTTTTCCTTTAGCATATTTACTTTTCTACATTAGCATTAGAAAAGAAAATAAAAATATTTGGTTGTTGCATTGCATCATTAAATCTAAAGCCCCATGTGAGTAGACTTGTGGCTTAAAACCCATAGGTATATTTGCTGTGGTAGCATAAAATAAAATAAATATGTTTCCATCCTATAACAAAAAGATAAAAATAATAAGTGCATGATCCTGCTAAATAAATAAAATTAGAGGAAGCTCAATATGATCAAAGCTAGAGATTTATGGCTAACACTTAATCAGTTCCACAAGCTTTGTTGAGCTCCACAGAATTCAAGGATCAAAGGAGGCTAGCAGACGGAGGTCATCCTACCCGATGTCAGAGTGCTGTCTCGACAGTCACTCCGAAAGACAAGTACACCTCTGTCACCTGCCAGCCACATCAGAAGAAATTACGTCAAAATCTAGCTTGGGGGAGGAGCATCCCCTAGTTATCAGGTAAGTATACTGTTGGCATTTCTTAGCGTCATCACCAAGAATAGAGGTAGGATCCATCCCCGGCAACGGCGCCAGAAATGCCTGTTGGCATTTCCTAGCATCACTGCCCGAAAAGGCAATGACACTAGAGAATGTCAACCGGTAAATCTTAACGATTACAGATTTAACTCCGCAAGCGCACGGAAATACTGTTGTAGCATTTCACCCGGAAGTATTTCAGGGTATCGTTATTTATATTTTCCCAAAGGAAGGCATGGTGTAAAGAGTCTAGTATGGATATGAACAAGATAACATGATTGCAAAGATGAACCAAATGCTCATGGCAGGGGTAAACATAATAGTTTTGGGATAGTGCGACACACACTCGAGTCTAACACCTGAGCAGAGAAAGAAGGAAGAAAGTCTAAAGAATAAAAGAATAAATCTATGAGAGCAGGCATATCCTTGATACAGCTATGCAAAGAATAGTAGGTAATCATACATGTACATGAGTAAGAACTAGCGCTAAGTGTGAGATAGGTCGGGAGGCCACCGAGTACTGGTCTGCCAGCAACCTCATGTGACAATTTACGTACTCCTACACCATACCCGAACGTGGGGGATTACGAAGGACGGACAGGGCTGTCACCACCTGCCGCCTACCCCTCAACCGTGGAGCATGAAATGCATTCACCTGTTTCTATATACCCGAGCACCATGCTCGCGTATAGAGAAACTACCCAAACCCCCCCGGGTCCCCGACCCTACGGATCGACAGGTAAGAAGCTTGGGCACACCCGAAAGCACGATGAACCGCGACCTCAACTTAACTCTATTTCTTATCATAAACATGATATGAATGATTAAGCATAAAGTTCTACATGGCAACATCATGACATATAAACTATAGAGTAGCTCATATATCAAGATAATATCATGAGAACTATACTCTAGTTTACTTGCATAACTATATCGATAAAGTGAAGACAAGACTTTGGAGAAATGATTCATCTTATTCATACCAAGATTCTTCTCCAAGGAGTCAAGCCCTCCAAGGTAGCTTTGCCTTGCTCTAGTACTACTAATGAAAAAGGTAAAAACTAGAGAGGTGTGCTCAAGATGTGTTGACTCAAGGTGGTGTGTGTGATATGAGAGCACTACTCCTCCTTTTATACATGAAGGAGGTCGGTTTGGGGTGCCATAAATTAGGAAACTAGCCTACACCGCCTCTACATGTCGGCATGCAACCGCCAGAGAAAGGTGGGCCCGAGGGGCGCCAGTGGCGGTGCGGCCGCACCCGCACCCTGGTCCGCTCCTCTCGCCACCGCCTTTCTCTGGTGGGCTTTTAGTTGGACCATGGTTGCCTCCACGTAGGTGTTCGGCCCAAATTTTGCATGAAGGTGGGCCTTTGCTTGACTCCTTGGAGAAGAATCTTGGTATGAATAAGATGAATCATTTCTCCAAAGTCTTGTCTTCACTTTATCGATATAGTTATGCAAGTAAACTAGAGTATAGTTCTCATGATATTATCTTGATATATGAGCTACTCTATAGTTTATATGTCATGATGTTGCCATGTAGAACTTTATGCTTAATCATTCATATCATGTTTATGATAAGAAATAGAGTTAAGTTGAGGTCGCGGTTCATCGTGCTTTCGGGTGTGCCCAAGCTTCTTACCTGTCGATCCGTAGGGTCGGGGACCCGGGGGGGTTTGGGTAGTTTCTCTATACGCGAGCATGGTGCTCGGGTATATAGAAACAGGTGAATGCATTTCATGCTCCACGGTTGAGGGGTAGGCGGCAGGTGGTGACAGCCCTGTCCGTCCTTCGTAATCCCCCACGTTCGGGTATGGTGTAGGAGTACGTAAATTGTCACATGAGGTTGCTGGCAGACCAGTACTCGGTGGCCTCCCGACCTATCTCACACTTAGCGCTAGTTCTTACTCATGTACATGTATGATTACCTACTATTCTTTGCATAGCTGTATCAAGGATATGCCTGCTCTCATAGATTTATTCTTTTATTCTTTAGACTTTCTTCCTTCTTTCTCTGCTCAGGTGTTAGACTCGAGTGTGTGTCGCACTATCCCAAAACTATTATGTTTACCCCTGCCATGAGCATTTGGTTCATCTTTGCAATCATGTTATCTTGTTCATATCCATACTAGACTCTTTACACCATGCCTTCCTTTGGGAAAATATAAATAACGATACCCTGAAATACTTCCGGGTGAAATGCTACAACAGTATTTCCGTGCGCTTGCGGAGTTAAATCTGTAATCGTTAAGATTTACCGGTTGACATTCTCTAGTGTCATTGCCTTTTCGGGCAGTGATGCTAGGAAATGCCAACAGGCATTTCTGGCGCCGTTGCCGGGGATGGATCCTACCTCTATTCTTGGTGATGACGCTAAGAAATGCCAACAGTATACTTACCTGATAACTAGGGGATGCTCCTCCCCCAAGCTAGATTTTGACGTAATTTCTTCTGATGTGGCTGGCAGGTGACAGAGGTGTACTTGTCTTTCGGAGTGACTGTCGAGACAGCACTCTGACATCGGGTAGGATGACCTCCGTCTGCTAGCCTCCTTTGATCCTTGAATTCTGTGGAGCTCAACAAAGCTTGTGGAACTGATTAAGTGTTAGCCATAAATCTCTAGCTTTGATCATATTGAGCTTCCTCTAATTTTATTTATTTAGCAGGATCATGCACTTATTATTTTTATCTTTTTGTTATAGGATGGAAACATATTTATTTTATTTTATGCTACCACAGCAAATATACCTATGGGTTTTAAGCCACAAGTCTACTCACATGGGGCTTTAGATTTAATGATGCAATGCAACAACCAAATATTTTTATTTTCTTTTCTAATGCTAATGTAGAAAAGTAAATATGCTAAAGGAAAAAGATGATTATGCAAATGCAGGAAAATAAGCATGCAAGAAAAACTAATGCAAAGAAAAGATGAATATGGATAACTACCGATTTTACCTCCCGGCGAGGGTTCAATGTTTTAAGTCCTCTGAACAGGACTTCTCATCGTATTCATTCTTTAGGTGCATCATTTGATTTCAGGTGTGGACTTTGATATATGCACCTCTTGATACGGCATCACCCATGTTCTTCATTTGCTTAGTAGTGAAGTGTTGGTGGCATCTTGCTTCGTGTGTATGTGCTCGTAGATCCAGGTCTTTCACTTGGTAGAGTCTAGGAGTTGGAGAACTCCTCCATGTTGCTCAAAATGTGTCCTGCTCATAGAGACAAGGCAGAGATCAAGTGCATGGGCTCTGTTGGTGGAGAACACCAACAGAACCAAAAGTCTATTTATTCTTCTCTAACCTTAAGCATAGTGAGCGAGATAAAGTTGATGGGTGACAAGATAAACATGAGTATAGCAAAAAACTTTTGTCAGATCAGATCGCTTAACCTTATGGAAAGATAATCTATTTATGCATGAAATATCTTTATATGACTATCATCTTCTAAAGATTGGATCTGCAACATTTTAGCTCATATGATTAAGACAGTGAGATCAAGAAGGTTGTACTATGAACAAGGATTAAAGAACTAAACATGTTGAACTAATCAGGTTGGACTAATTAAAGTTGTAGTTCATACATGTTTGTCTCTTTATTTATGTGAATGCCAGAATCAAGGAAAAGCTTATAAAAGTGATAGTCACATACCTTAAGATGTACCTTAATTTGAAGAGTGATGGTACAGTATCACTTTGTGGAAGCTTTCCTTTCTTAGTGGTTGTGCGTCTTGTTCATGTACTTTTGTCTCCTTGTTGTACTCCTTCATTGTCTTGAATTCCCATGATGTTCTTGATGGGGTTTGGTGGAGATTTGTTCGATCACCTTCATGAAGTGAGTGCTTGGATTGTATTTTGTTTGTGGCACTCTTCATCTTGTTCCATGGATCACTTCTCCATGATGAATGAGCTATGTCTTCCTTGTGCAAATTGTTAAACTTCATGTGTCTCTCTCTTTATCTCTGTTGTGAGTTTGTCTTAGGACTTCCCATTTCGATATTGAAAGTTTTCCTGCAGGGGTTAGTCCAACAAAATATCCAATATCTACTATAGCATACTATCGGCTCAAAAATCAACCTAGACATCACGTCTAATTTGATTTAGGAAGGCATTTTAACCATGCATAATTAAAAGCCTTTGAAAGAAGATCACCACTCCTAAACTAAGCACCATGCTTCATTTAAGAGATGAATGAACTACTCCAAACCTATGCATATACTAAAGCAAACAAAGGTAGCATGAAAGCATTTAAGAGATTTACTCATATGGTGATGAAAGAGCAAGATCTTAGTGTTTTAGCAAATTGAGCATGTCTTAAAGGTAGAGACAACCAATATAGCAACATGGCAAAGGATGTTTTTATGTAAGTTATTCCCCCAAGCTTGAACTTTGCAAAAAGTCAAGTTTGGACGAATTCAATTCAATGTTGCATGATGATTGGTTGGACATACCTTGTGCTTGTTATTCCTTCGATCTCTTTGCTCCAGACCTGGAAAGGTTAGTGACAAGAATACTCGAAGAAATATTTCTACAATTATATTTCTATGCTCAATACACAAGGCAATGTTGCAAATAAGTGAAAGCTCATGTTATGATCTGATAAGCGTTTGTTTTAGGACACTAAGCTTGTCCTTGGGAAACCATCAAATTATGTTGGTGAAATGGTTTCCCCTCCAACACCAACCTATGTGTACTTATCTCAAGATCACAACGAGATCTGCAATATTTATTATAGACATATGCATCGACAACCACCCTTTTAAAGTTTTTATAAATAGAAAGGAAGAGGGGGTTGAATATCTCGAATGTAGTGAGGTTGTAAAGACCAATTGATTGGGGAGATGTTTCAAATGAGTATGGAGTAAATGAAGTAGCTATGGAATAGATTCCATGCTCATTGACAACATCTTTGTCTCCAATCTAAATGTTCAGAATTTCTCTTGGATTGGTCTCGTCTTGGTCCTCTTCTATAGATGGATGAATCTCATCTTCAAAGAGAGTTGAAGACTCACCATTTGAAATTGAGCCAAGGTTAGAATCCATTAAGGCTTCTTCCTTGTCCATCCATTCTACACATTCCAGCCATTGCCGTAGCATCTCTTGATCATCCTCGTGGTCTTCATGACTCCTATGATTTGATTGTCTTGGTGGATTGCTAGAATCATCATGAGACTGGGAAGTAAGGGGATGAGAGAAATCTACGAGGTCAAGGATGGATTTAGAACTTGTGAACACGGAAGGGGAGCGGATAGAATTTTCTATATGGCTTAGCTCTCCTTCTATGGCATTACTTGACATGTCATCCTTGACTTCCTCATGATCGGGACCAGAACACTCTCTAAGAGAACCATTCTTGCAAGGATTTAAATTATCTCCGCTTGAAGGTCTCTTATCAAACCAGAAGTTTAAACCATCAGCATCTAAAAGATCTAAGATTGGAATTCCTTCCTCCCTTGGAGAATTTTGGGGCATTGATGGTTTAGGATCGATAGCTAACTCTTGGGATTGGAGTGATTGTGGTTTGGCTATCGAAACTTCCTCTTCTTGTCTAGGAACTGATTCCTTCTCTTCCTCAGGGATTGGTTTCTGAATGCTAGGAGTCTTTTCACTCATTAAATCAACCAATTTCCTAGCTTCACTAGCAGACAGGTGAAGGAAAGATCCTCTAGCGGCTGCATTAAGGGATTTCTTATTTTCCCTACTAAGGCCCCTATAAAAATGTTGCAGAAGCATAGGTTCTGGAATAGAAAGATTTGGGCCAGTGAAAGTAAGGTTATTAAAGCGATCCCATGATTCGTCAAGAGATTCTTCTTCTAGTTGTCTAAAAGAAAGAATCTTAATCCGAAGATCCGCCATTTTGGAGATTGAAAAATATTTTAAACAAAAATCATTGGATAGCACTTTCCAATCTCCTTGAGCATTTCCTACGTTGAGTTTATACCAATGTTTAGCTTTTCCTGTTAAAGAGAATGGAAAGAGCTTCCATTGAATGGTCTCATTGGACATGCCTTCTATGCGAAGGAGGTCACAGACTCGTAAAAACTCTCGTAGATGTGTGTATGGGTTTTCTTCACCTTCTCCCGAGAAAGGTTGTTTTTGAAGGAATTCTATATATTCTGGGCTTATCTCGAAACTAGATGTTGTGATAGGCTTTGAAGATTTTGGTGGTTCGAGGTGTGTGCCCGTGGATCTAGCATATTGATAGATGGAAATATTTGCATCCATGCTAGACAAGAGATCAAGGGATAGATAAGAAAGAAAAGAATAGCAGAGATGAGGCAAAGGATAAAAGTAGAGGATAAAAGAAAAGGATAAAGAAATATAAAGAGAAAAGATAAGGATATATATTTATTATTATTATTATTATTATTATTATTATTATTATATATATATATATATTTTTTATTTTTAGAAAATAATGATTAAGCTAATACGTAGTCAACTCAGCAACCGTTTCCCCGGCAACGGCGCCAGAAAGCTTGTTGACACTTGCTAACGTCACTTGAATACTAGGTTGTCATCCCCAATGACGCTAGAATGTCGGATGGGTATTTTACACGCACACAGATAAATCCTCAAGCGCACGGATACCTTTGTAGCTTTCACCCGGTTAAAGGTTTTAAATCGTATCCACAGGGAAACGGGAGAACCAACTACGTTCTAACTTAACCAGAAAAGATAGGTAGGTGATGATAGAATAGGTGGTAAAATAAGATATGATAAATATCAAAGGTAAAGTGGCACAATCTAGTATATGGGCGATAATAGGAGAATAGAGAGGATAACTATGGTTTCTCTACTTCATAGGGATATGTCTATATCTGGGGACGTACCACAGGATAAGAGACACCACAAAGGGGGCTTAACCCAGGCACACCGGTCCTGCGAGCTCTACAAACGGGATATGGGACGACGGAATTGTCACTTTCCGCTCTACTACCACAGATCCGGAATATAGAGGACATTCACAAGCAATCTAGGCCTAAGCACCGCGCTTACACCTATACTACTCCTTTAACCTACCTCGAGCAATAGATTAAAGTACCCTAAAGAGTTGCAAACCAGAAATACATGAATAGTAATTGCATAATGAATGAAGTAAGTAGATTACCAAAGTCATCCTAGGAGCAAGCTTGATTAGAACTTGATCATGTCGAAGTACAACAGGAGGAGGCACCGACAGGCCGGCCTCTCCTCCAATCCTCCCTCGCTCTCCATCTCTCCATTATCTAGATCTATTCTAATTTAGAGAAGAGAGAATATCCATTCGAGGGACACCTGTACAATTCATAATAATTGTGTGTTCTCAGGGGGGGGGTCTGCCCCTCTATTTATAGCCTAGGATTTTCCCCACTTTTTCCTAGCCAACCAATGTGGGACTAAACATGTTTCCCACTAATTAAAATAGCCTAATTCTTCAATATTCTCGTCATGGGCTTCATCCTCGTATTTGGCCTGCTGCTCCTTTCCTCTTGGGCTTCTAGGCCTTCCAAATGAACGTCAGCCGTCGGATCAAACCGACCTTGATCGCACGGTTTTCCTTAATTCTTGAGGTCGGTGGAGCATAATCCGCGAGACTTGTTGTGATTGGCCGCCAGGGCAGGGCGGGTGCCCTAGGCCCTAGGGCGGGCGCCCTGGGCTGGGCTCCGCTTGCCCTCCGGCTCGGCCCAAATCTTTCTATTCCAGAACCTATGCTTCTGCAACATTTTTATAGGGGCCTTAGTAGGGAAAATAAGAAATCCCTTAATGCAGCCGCTAGAGGATCTTTCCTTCACCTGTCTGCTAGTGAAGCTAGGAAATTGGTTGATTTAATGAGTGAAAAGACTCCTAGCATTCAGAAACCAATCCCTGAGGAAGAGAAGGAATCAGTTCCTAGACAAGAAGAGGAAGTTTCGATAGCCAAACCACAATCACTCCAATCCCAAGAGTTAGCTATCGATCCTAAACCATCAATGCCCCAAAATTCTCCAAGGGAGGAAGGAATTCCAATCTTAGATCTTTTAGATGCTGATGGTTTAAACTTCTGGTTTGATAAGAGACCTTCAAGCGGAGATAATTTAAATCCTTGCAAGAATGGTTCTCTTAGAGAGTGTTCTGGTCCCGATCATGAGGAAGTCAAGGATGACATGTCAAGTAATGCCATAGAAGGAGAGCTAAGCCATATAGAAAATTCTATCCGCTCCCCTTCCGTGTTCACAAGTTCTAAATCCATCCTTGACCTCGTAGATTTCTCTCATCCCCTTACTTCCCAGTCTCATGATGATTCTAGCAATCCACCAAGACAATCAAATCATAGGAGTCATGAAGACCACGAGGATGATCAAGAGATGCTACGGCAATGGCTGGAATGTGTAGAATGGATGGACAAGGAAGAAGCCTTAATGGATTCTAACCTTGGCTCAATTTCAAATGGTGAGTCTTCAACTCTCTTTGAAGATGAGATTCATCCATCTATAGAAGAGGACCAAGACGAGACCAATCCAAGAGAAATTCTGAACATTTAGATTGGAGACAAAGATGTTGTCAATGAGCATGGAATCTATTCCATAGCTACTTCATTTACTCCATACTCATTTGAAACATCTCCCCAATCAATTGGTCTTTACAACCTCACTACATTCGAGATATTCAACCCCCTCTTCCTTTCTATTTATAAAAACTTTAAAAGGGTGGTTGTCGATGCATATGTCTATAATAAATATTGCAGATCTCGTTGTGATCTTGAGATAAGTACACATAGGTTGGTGTTGGAGGGGAAACCATTTCACCAACATAATTTGATGGTTTCCCAAGGACAAGCTTAGTGTCCTAAAACAAACGCTTATCAGATCATAACATGAGCTTTCACTTATTTGCAACATTGCCTTGTGTATTGAGCATAGAAATATAATTGTAGAAATATTTCTTCGAGTATTCTTGTCACTAACCTTTCCAGGTCTGGAGCAAAGAGATCGAAGGAATAACAAGCACAAGGTATGTCCAACCAATCATCATGCAACATTGAATTGAATTCGTCCAAACTTGACTTTTTGCAAAGTTCAAGCTTGGGGGAATAACTTACATAAAAACATCCTTTGCCATGTTGCTATATTGGTTGTCTCTACCTTTAAGACATGCTCAATTTGCTAAAACACTAAGATCTTGCTCTTTCATCACCATATGAGTAAATCTCTTAAATGCTTTCATGCTACCTTTGTTTGCTTTAGTATATGCATAATTAAAAGCCTTTGAAAGAAGATCACCACTCCTAAA
>JAHUYU010002604.1:0-19320 GCA_030439765.1 Tripidium arundinaceum | reverse complement strand
AAAACAGAGCGCTCCCAAAACCTCGACAGGGTCTATAATCAAATGCCTAAACAAAATATGATGTCCAAGTGCAAAATCTTTATACCAACCATTGGGAGTGACGATTTTTTTTTCATTTTAGCCCCTTTTTTTCAAAAAATCACGTTTACACCCTGGGCGTCAAAATCTCGTCTTTGGACCCAGGGGGTCAGCGCCGTGAGTCGTGGCGCCGAGATAACACGTCTCGGCGCCGTGACCTATGACGCCGAGGTGTGTTCTCGTGGCTGGTGTGGCTGGTGATGTGGCGATGATGTGGCAGGAAGCTTGGCGCCGAGTTCGGCGTCACAAATCTTGGCGCCGAACTCGTCGTCGTGGTCTGTGGCACCGACCTTCAATTCAAAAAACCATCCCTCCTTTCCTGCCCGAGGACGCCTCCATTCCTTCCTCCTCCCTCTCTCGGTTTCTCACTCTCCCCTACTCGTCCATCCTTCTCGATTCCATAAATTCGACCTTGGAAACTTGGATTTGTTCCACCAATCTTCGAGAGCAAGGTATCCCCCCTCCCCTCCTCAATTTGTACGCATTGATTTATCCAATGTCAACCCTAGGTATTTCATTAGCTAAGGTTTTTAAAGCAATTTTGATTTAGATATTTATGCAAAGTTTTAATGATCGATCAGTTACGTTTACGAACTCGTGTTTAGTTTCTACCGTCAATTTGTATGTGTACATGTAGGTGCATTTGTTTGATGATTAGGTTATGATGTTAGTTATTATGTTTAGGTTTAGGTTTAGTTTAAGTGTTGGAAGGGAACTATACCGGATAAATGTTCTTAGCATAGGTGAGGAGAGAGAAGAGGACTATTTGGAGAGAGAAGAGGACTATCTGGAAGGTTTCTGCCAAAGTGGCGGACTATTCGGCGGCGGCGGCGGCGAGGAGAGAGAAGAGGAGAACGAAACGATGCGCGCGGTGAGAAAGAAAGGAAGAAAGGAAGAATGCGCGCAGGTATTAGGTCAGGAGGTCGGTGCCAAGATCTGTGGCTGCGAGCCCCTGCCACATCAGCGCCACTTCATCGGCCACGTAGCACATTGCCAAATACTTTGACGCCATGACCTACGGCGCCGACCCCCAGATTCCAAAATCGGGTTTTTTGACGCCCAGGGGGGTAAACGTGAATTTTTGAAAAAAAAAGGGCTAAATGAAAAAAAATCGACTGGGAGTGACGCGAACTATATAGAATTAAGAGAAAATTAGAGTTCATGCAGTGGGGAGCCAGAATTTCAAACTTGGGTATTCCCACTTCCACATAAAAAAAAATCGAATCCATAGGTTTAAAATATAATTCAAGATAGTACGTTACCGATAATTAAAATGACAAAAATAGTCAAATAACAAATTGTTTAGCTAATCGACTCTAAGATATGTATAAAATAGACTAATAAGTAATAAAGAGAACTTACATGCTTATGGATCTATAAGAAAAGTTGGGTATTCCCGAGAATACCCAAGAATCACGGTGGCTCAGCCCCTTGTTGATGTCAGAGTTAGAGGTTTGAGGTGCTAGAATGGGAGAAGAGAGGATGGAGCTTATATGGATGGTTGCCTTAGCAACAATCAGCCTGACGGTGATGGTAGATCGAGAGTGGCAAGGCAAAGGTAGTGTGATGGCACTAACAGCTAGTGAGCGAAAACTTGACACTAAGGTCATAGCTCGCTTCTATAGATGGTGGAGTACAGTGGTGGTAGGATAGACAAAAAAAAAGTCAAAAAGAAAAGACACAATTAAGAAACGAACTATGAGACAGTGACAACGGAGATGACAGAGGGGTGCAAAGAATGTTAGAGGAATATAAAAAAAAGAAAAGGTCGCATGGGTATGATAGAATATGTCAGAGGAAAATAAAATAATCAAGGGAAAAAAAGAAAGAAGAGAGGGAGTGCCAACTGTCAAAGCCAGCTCCGCAATTCATGTATACATAGTTATATTTACCTACCTATCAGACGCCACGTAGTGTGTAGCAATACAGTAGCAATAATTAATGTTCAGTTTAAGCTTGAGGTCCGAATTTAATAGTATGCAGACAAAGGGACAAATTAAGTTCCATCTCAATCTTAATTCTTAAGGGTTGTCCTGAAACTTTTCATGATTAAGGGCTCTCTAATGTTGATGTTGCAGCGTAAAAGATCACTCCTAACTGTTGGCTTACAACCCCTTTATTACACACACTACTGTTAATGAAAAAGGCATTACGTAGAAACACCAATAGTTGAGGTTGGATCATGGAGCTTAAAGCCGGATAGGTTTGTTGTTGGACTTGCATTCTGAATAGAAATGGTTAAGCCATCAGACCACTTTCAATGTTGTTGACCTACACGGTAAAATTGATACAAAATCGTGCAGAGGTGAGAGCATTCATTAACTTTTACATTTCTTCTAAGGGAAATAGCAGCGCTTTTACATTGGCTACTCACCGGAATTATATTATATATTATATTATATTATATTATATATATATTCATTTATTCATCCATGTTCTCCGGATTTCATGTCATTTGATCCATAATTTGGAAGCTGATTCATTGACTTCTGCGTCACTGGTTGAATGAAATGATCACTCCAACTATATTTTATTTTTTGAAACAACTACATAATGTATCTTACTGTTGTTCAATAAAAAAAATGGGTCACTGATTTGTTTTGAAATTATAAGTCGTTATGGTTTTTCTATAAACATGGCTTTATCTATGCACCCAGATATATACTATCTAGATATACTATAAAAATTATGTATGTCTAGAAAAGGTAGAAAGAATTATAATTCAAAATGAAGGGAGTATCACTTTATAAAGTTCCAAGTCGATTCATATCCCCGGGCATTGCATTAAGAAGAAGACCTTTTCATGCAGGTCTATAACCCCACCTCGGAACCCCTGCACCACCCATAGATAATAGCACCGTAGCCCATGAGAGAATAAGCACCAACCGGGATGGTAGTCTGCAGTAGCTCTAGGATTGCCAATAGGAAAAGCATGTTGAAATCAAAGATGGAAGAAGAGGATAATGGCTAACCATCCAAAGTCAAAGGTTGAAGATGACAAAGATAATCCTGCTGGCCTTTCAAGAGCAAAATCACTGAGGCAAAAGACTAAAGTAGACGCGAAGAAGAAAACAAAGGAAACTAGAGCAGAAAAGCGAAAGGCTCCTAGTCCAGCTTCTCAGGAGGATGAAGAAGAGCAGCCATATGATGTTGAGGGATGTTCTATCACTATACAACGACTGTCTTTATGTAAGTAGGGAGCTAAAATAGAAGAAAAGCAGCAATGGAGAAATCTAGGTTCAGGGGAAGGACTCCCCCAAGTTCTCCAAAGCGCAAGGAAGAGTATGCGTGTGACATTGAAGGCTGTTCCATGAGTTTTGGCACAAAACAGGCGCTGTCTCTGCATAAGAATGATATCTGCCCAGAGAAAGGCTGTTGCAGGAAGTTCTTCTCACACTAGTATCTGCTGCAGCACCGCAAGGTTCACACTGATGACCGTCCACTGAAATGCCCGTGGGAGGGCTGCAGCATGGCGTTCAAGTGGCCATGGGCTAGGATAGAGCACATGAGGGTTCACACGGGCGACAGGCCCTATGTTTGCCTTGAACCTGAGTGCGGACAAACATTCAGGTTCGTCTTTGATTTCAGCCGCCACAAGCGCAGGACAGGCCATCATGTTGATGCATCCAAGAAGGCGAAAGCAAAGAAGTAAGGCAAAGCAGCAGTAACTTAGTAGTGTTGGAAGGAATAGGAAAAAGTATGTACATTCCGTTAGCAGTTAGCACCCAAAACCCATGGTGGTCTCTTCTCACAATTCCATTAATTACTAGTTAAACGGGTTCTAAGGAGCCCACAGTTAGGTTGGTTCCCCTGTGAATAATTTGGTTATCATAGATATAGTTTGCCTTGCCCGTACCTGGCAAACAAGCGGATATAGTTGCCTATCGTTCGTTGATCTTTTGCTCGATGATGATGCCTTAATTATGGTAAGCACCTGTCTTTGCGCTAATAATTCTAAGATTGTTTGTTGCCACGTGAACATAGCGAGGGTTTGTTTGCTGTCGTAGATCTGTGTTCTGCTGTTAGCTACCGCCTGCCAGCTCGGGAGTTGAGGCTGAGGTCGGCAGCAAGTTGGCTGCCTCGATCAGCTGGGCTCTTGGGCTGCCCACCGGGGCGTCGAAGATTCAGGCTAGATTCATCCGTGTCTCCTTCCAATTCCATGGATCATTCGCGTCCGGTGCCTTCGTGGTGGGGCCGTGGCCACCGGGCTGGCCGTATTGATATGTGTGCACCAGTTTTATGGATGCTACTCTTCTGTAGCCATAGTGTGTGTGATGGCCGTCGAGGAGATCACTGATCACAAGTTGTGTTAATGGCGGTGGTCGCTGAGGCCGAGGGAGGAGCTACGATTACTATGAATCTATCCTATGGTTGCAAGTCGGTTGCGATAAGGATTCTGGGCGTTGTGACTGCGGTACAGGAACAAGATTGTGTTCCCATGCTCCACAGATTCTTGGACATTTTCACGTCTTCTTAGAACTGAATACTAGCTAGTTACGATAGATTGTAGTTTAGCCAGGCCCACAGCAATACACAGGACCCAACTCTCAAGAGTCTTGCTGACACCTTGTTCTGAAATCTGAACTGCTGATGGATGCATAACCCCAGCGCTGTGCTACCATGAACAAATGATTGGGAAGAAACAACCTTCGAGGCTAAGTCGTTGATGTTCTCCTGTCCTGTGGGATCTCCAGCATGACGCTGACGCACACGCACCAGGCGGGCAATTTTAGACCCTGTTTGGATTCACTATCTGATAATAGTTATCTAGCTAATAGCTATTATCTAATTTGGTTTAGCTAGTGGGATAGTTGTTATCTAAAACTCAAGCTAACAATTATCCAATCTACTATCTACACATATTTGGATTCCAAAGAAATAGTTATTATCAGATAGTTACTATCTACGTGGAACCAAACAAGCCATTAGTTGCAACCTCAAGCCTTGATAGCAACAAAGCGACGCAACATGCCCAAGCTGGCAGGCGGTAGCTAACAGCAGAACACAGATCTACGACAGCAAACAAACCCTCGCTATGTTCACGTGGCAACAAACAATCTTAGAATTATTAGCGCAAAGACAGGTGCTTACCATAATTAAGGCATCATCATCGAGCAAAAGATCAACGAACGATAGGCAACTATATCCGCTTGTTTGCCAGGTACGGGCAAGGCAAACTATATCTATGATAACCAAATTATTCACAGGGGAACCAACCTAACTGTGGGCTCCTTAGAACCCGTTTAACTAGTAATTAATGGAATTGTGAGAAGAGACCACCATGGGTTTTGGGTGCTAACTGCTAACGGAATGTACATACTTTTTCCTATTCCTTCCAACACTACTAAGTTACTGCTGCTTTGCCTTACTTCTTTGCTTTCGCCTTCTTGGATGCATCAACATGATGGCCTGTCCTGCGCTTGTGGCGGCTGAAATCAAAGACGAACCTGAATGTTTGTCCGCACTCAGGTTCAAGGCAAACATAGGGCCTGTCGCCCGTGTGAACCCTCATGTGCTCTATCCTAGCCCATGGCCACTTGAACGCCATGCTGCAGCCCTCCCACGGGCATTTCAGTGGACGGTCATCAGTGTGAACCTTGCGGTGCTGCAGCAGATACTAGTGTGAGAAGAACTTCCTGCAACAGCCTTTCTCTGGGCAGATATCATTCTTATGCAGAGACAGCGCCTGTTTTGTGCCAAAACTCATGGAACAGCCTTCAATGTCACACGCATACTCTTCCTTGCGCTTTGGAGAACTTGGGGGAGCCCTTCCCCTGAACCTAGATTTCTCCATTGCTGCTTTTCTTCTATTTTAGCTCCCTACTTACATAAAGACAGTCGTTGTATAGTGATAGAACATCCCTCAACATCATATGGCTGCTCTTCTTCATCCTCCTGAGAAGCTGGACTAGGAGCCTTTCGCTTTTCTGCTCTAGTTTCCTTTGTTTTCTTCTTCGCGTCTACTTTAGTCTTTTGCCTCAGTGATTTTGCTCTTGAAAGGCCAGCAGGATTATCTTTGTCATCTTCAACCTTTGACTTTGGATGGTTAGCCATTATCCTCTTCTTCCATCTTTGATTTCAACATGCTTTTCCTATTGGCAATCCTAGAGCTACTGCAGACTACCATCCCGGTTGGTGCTTATTCTCTCATGGGCTACGGTGCTATTATCTATGGGTGGTGCAGGGGTTCCGAGGTGGGGTTATAGACCTGCATGAAAAGGTCTTCTTCTTAATGCAATGCCCGGGGATATGAATCGACTTGGAACTTTATAAAGTGATACTCCCTTCATTTTGAATTATAATTCTTTCTACCTTTTCTAGACATACATAATTTTTATAGTATATCTAGATAGTATATATCTGGGTGCATAGATAAAGCCATGTTTATAGAAAAACCATAACGACTTATAATTTCAAAACAAATCAGTGACCCATTTTTTTTATTGAACAACAGTAAGATACATTATGTAGTTGTTTCAAAAAATAAAATATAGTTGGAGTGATCATTTCATTCAACCAGTGACGCAGAAGTCAATGAATCAGCTTCCAAATTATGGATCAAATGACATGAAATCCGGAGAACATGGATGAATAAATGAATATATATATAATATAATATAATATAATATATAATATAATTCCGGTGAGTAGCCAATGTAAAAGCGCTGCTATTTCCCTTAGAAGAAATGTAAAAGTTAATGAATGCTCTCACCTCTGCACGATTTTGTATCAATTTTACCGTGTAGGTCAACAACATTGAAAGTGGTCTGATGGCTTAACCATTTCTATTCAGAATGCAAGTCCAACAACAAACCTATCCGGCTTTAAGCTCCATGATCCAACCTCAACTATTGGTGTTTCTACGTAATGCCTTTTTCATTAACAGTAGTGTGTGTAATAAAGGGGTTGTAAGCCAACAGTTAGGAGTGATCTTTTACGCTGCAACATCAACATTAGAGAGCCCTTAATCATGAAAAGTTTCAGGACAACCCTTAAGAATTAAGATTGAGATGGAACTTAATTTGTCCCTTTGTCTGCATACTATTAAATTCGGACCTCAAGCTTAAACTGAACATTAATTATTGCTACTGTATTGCTACACACTACGTGGCGTCTGATAGGTAGGTAAATATAACTATGTATACATGAATTGCGGAGCTGGCTTTGACAGTTGGCACTCCCTCTCTTCTTTCTTTTTTTCCCTTGATTATTTTATTTTCCTCTGACATATTCTATCATACCCATGCGACCTTTTCTTTTTTTTATATTCCTCTAACATTCTTTGCACCCCTCTGTCATCTCCGTTGTCACTGTCTCATAGTTCGTTTCTTAATTGTGTCTTTTCTTTTTGACTTTTTTTTTGTCTATCCTACCACCACTGTACTCCACCATCTATAGAAGCGAGCTATGACCTTAGTGTCAAGTTTTCGCTCACTAGCTGTTAGTGCCATCACACTACCTTTGCCTTGCCACTCTCGATCTACCATCACCGTCAGGCTGATTGTTGCTAAGGCAACCATCCATATAAGCTCCATCCTCTCTTCTCCCATTCTAGCACCTCAAACCTCTAACTCTGACATCAACAAGGGGCTGAGCCACCGTGATTCTTGGGTATTCTCGGGAATACCCAACTTTTCTTATAGATCCATAAGCATGTAAGTTCTCTTTATTACTTATTAGTCTATTTTATACATATCTTAGAGTCGATTAGCTAAACAATTTGTTATTTGACTATTTTTGTCATTTTAATTATCGGTAACGTACTATCTTGAATTATATTTTAAACCTATGGATTCGATTTTTTTTTATGTGGAAGTGGGAATACCCAAGTTTGAAATTCTGGCTCCCCACTGCATGAACTCTAATTTTCTCTTAATTCTATATAGTTCGCGTCACTCCCAGTCGATTTTTTTTCATTTAGCCCTTTTTTTTTCAAAAATTCACGTTTACCCCCCTGGGCGTCAAAAAACCCGATTTTGGAATCTGGGGGTCGGCGCCGTAGGTCATGGCGTCAAAGTATTTGGCAATGTGCTACGTGGCCGATGAAGTGGCGCTGATGTGGCAGGGGCTCGCAGCCACAGATCTTGGCACCGACCTCCTGACCTAATACCTGCGCGCATTCTTCCTTTCTTCCTTTCTTTCTCACCGCGCGCATCGTTTCGTTCTCCTCTTCTCTCTCCTCGCCGCCGCCGCCGCCGAATAGTCCGCCACTTTGGCAGAAACCTTCCAGATAGTCCTCTTCTCTCTCCAAATAGTCCTCTTCTCTCTCCTCACCTATGCTAAGAACATTTATCCGGTATAGTTCCCTTCCAACACTTAAACTAAACCTAAACCTAAACATAATAACTAACATCATAACCTAATCATCAAACAAATGCACCTACATGTACACATACAAATTGACGGTAGAAACTAAACACGAGTTCGTAAACGTAACTGATCGATCATTAAAACTTTGCATAAATATCTAAATCAAAATTGCTTTAAAAACCTTAGCTAATGAAATACCTAGGGTTGACATTGGATAAATCAATGCGTACAAATTGAGGAGGGGAGGGGGGATACCTTGCTCTCGAAGATTGGTGGAACAAATCCAAGTTTCCAAGGTCGAATTTATGGAATCGAGAAGGATGGACGAGTAGGGGAGAGTGAGAAACCGAGAGAGGGAGGAGGAAGGAATGGAGGCGTCCTCGGGCAGGAAAGGAGGGATGGTTTTTTGAATTGAAGGTCGGTGCCACAGACCACGACGACGAGTTCGGCGCCAAGATTTGTGACGCCGAACTCGGCGCCAAGCTTCCTGCCACATCATCGCCACATCACCAGCCACACCAGCCACGAGAACACACCTCGGCGTCATAGGTCACGGCGCCGAGACGTGTTATCTCGGCGCCACGACTCACGGCGCTGACCCCCTGGGTCCAAAGACGAGATTTTGACGCCCAGGGTGTAAACGTGATTTTTTGAAAAAAAGGGGCTAAAATGAAAAAAAAATCGTCACTCCCAATGGTTGGTATAAAGATTTTGCACTTGGACATCATATTTTGTTTAGGCATTTGATTATAGACCCTGTCGAGGTTTTGGGAGCGCTCTGTTTAACACCTTTCTCCAACTCTGAGCACCTGTTTAAAAGCGCCACGTTGTGATCCTGACCGTGGAAGATACGCATCGTACGGTCGTACTTGCTCCTCCTCCTCCAGTCCTCTCTTGCAGATTTTGCAGGTTGTGTAAGGTCTTGTTTAGATATTTTGCTAAATTTACTATTCTCATCGCATCGGATGTTTGGACATATACATGGAGTATTAAATATAGACTTAAAAAAATAACTAATTGCATAGTTTGCGACTATTTTGCGAGACGAATCTTTTGAGCCTAATTAGTCCATGATTTGACAATAAAGTGGTACAGTAACACTTACGCTAATGACGGATTAATTAGGCTTAATAAATTCGTCTCGTAGTTTATTGACGGAATCTGTAATTTATTTTTTTATTTATATTGAAACACCTTTTTCAAAGTCCTATATAATAGTCGATGTGACGAGCCCAACTTACTGCAGCTCATCGGGCTAGAAGCCGCACAACTACCCAGCCGCAGTGGCCGAGACGGAAGCCCAGGCCGCCCGCACGCACGCGCGAGGCCATCGCCCTCCTTCCCCCGCGGGCCTTACGCCCTTACCCTTCCTCCGCCCCCCCAGATCGAACCAAAGAGGAGGCAGCAACCACCGCACGCCACTGCGGCGCCAGGAGCTCGCAGAAGCGCCGCCCCGCGAGAGGGAGGCCAGAGCAAGGAGGAGATCCGGCGGCAGAGCAGGTCGGTCGGAGATGGGAGTCCCGGCGTTCTACCGGTGGCTGGCGGACCGCTACCCGCTGACGGTGTCCGACGCGGAGGAGGAGGAGCCCGTGGAGCTGGAGCCCGGCGCCTTCGTCCCCGTTGACCTCCGCCGCCCCAACCCCAACGGCCTCGAGTTCGACAACCTCTACCTCGACATGAATGGCATCATCCACCCCTGCTTCCACCCCGAGGGCCGGGTACGCATTCGGTCCTGCTCGTTCGATTCCGCACCCCCGGAACCCCTACCCAGTGTTTGCTTAGCTCTCGATCTCACGGCCTCGGGTTTCCTCCCTGCAGCCGGCGCCCACCACCTACGACGAGGTGTTCAAGTCGATTTTTGATTACATCGACCACCTCTTCGGCCTCGTCCGCCCCAGGAAGCTCCTCTACATGGCCATTGGTGAGTCGCTGCTACAGTGCCGCTACTTTGTCAATTTGAGTAACAAGGTCGGTCAAGGTGTTGCTCTGAGTAACATGGTCGGTCAATTTTTGTCACGTAGACGGTGTTGCTCCAAGGGCAAAGATGAATCAGCAGAGGTCCAGGCGATTCCGGGCTGCTAAGGACGCGGCCGATGCGGTAAGGCTACAATACTCTAACACAGCTGCTGTGGTTGTTTGGCTTGTGCATGTGGTGGCCGCTGTTTTCTCATGTTGCGTTTACTTTGTTCAGGCAGCAGAGGAGGAGAGGCTGAGGAAGGAGTTTGAGGCAGAGGGTAGGACTCTAGCCCAGAAGGAGAAGTCGGAGGCAATTGACTCCAATGTCATTACTCCAGGGACGCAGTTCATGTTTGTACTATCTACGGCGCTTCAGTACTACATACAGCTGAGGCTGAATCACACGCTTGGATGGCAGTCTGTCAAGGTGTTTACTATGCTGGCTTGGAATTGTAAAATTATTCTCAATCCTAGTTAGGTATTAACTGAGATCTGCACCGTGTGTATTTTTCAAGATAATATTGTCTGATTCCAATGTCCCTGGAGAGGGAGAGCACAAAATTATGTCATACATCCGCTTGCAGCGCAATCTTCCTGGCTTTGATCCCAATACGCGCCATTGCTTATATGGCCTGGTAAGTTTACTTCATTTTTAAACTACTAGTGGTTTCTGTTTAAGCTAAATCTGTGTTACACGTTACCCACTCTATTCTCCAGGATGCTGATTTGATTATGCTTGCTCTAGCAACTCACGAGGTCCACTTCTCAATTTTAAGAGAGGTAAAACTTCTTATTGTTCTTTGTTGGAAAGTATATTTATACACATCTAGCTAGGGCCAAGTTCTGGACCCTAATTTTGTGCTCTTCTCATGGTAAATTAGGAGTAATGCCATCCCATAATTACAGAATTCAACTGACTTTACAGGTGATCTCCATGCCAGGGCAACAAGAAAAATGTTTTCTTTGTGGTCAAGTTGGGCATTTGGCTGCTGAATGCAGAGGTCCTAGTCAGCCTGATAATTCTGTGGAGCTACCTCCTATTCATAAAAAGAAGTACCAGGTACTCTGAACTATATAACCGTTTTGATCCAGTAAATTTGCTTCAGATATGTTATTTGTAATTCATCTTTTACTCTTGTTGATTCACTGTGTGAATATTTTCCTGTTGACAGTTTCTTAACATATGGGTGTTGCGTGAATACCTGGCAAAGGATTTGGAAATTGTAGATGCTCCCTTCAAGATAAACTTTGAACGTCTTATTGATGACTTTGTGTTTATGTGTTTCTTTGTTGGCAATGACTTTCTTCCTCACATGCCAACTTTGGAAATTCGTGAGGTGTGTTGATCGAAAGCATCCTTTATATTTTTATGCGCTTTATTTTACCTGCAAGATGATTTGTTCATAACTGTGATTAATTGCCAACTGTATTCTGTAGGGTGCCATTAATCTTCTCATGAGTATCTACAGGTCGGAGTTCACATCAATGGGTGGTTACCTAACTGATGGGGGTGAGGTAAGGTTTATCAGATGCAAATTCTTGTATTGTTTGAACTTTGAAGCCATACAATTGCAACATTTTTTTGTGGTGGCAAATACTTGTACTTACAAAATGTAGGAAACTAGTCCTGTGGTCAGCTTTATAGTGAACTGTTGGCTTTCTTTAACCATGTGATACACAGTATGATGTTTGATATATTAAAAGTGTATAATGATACTACTATTTAGGGAAACCAATTTAGATAGGAATTCTCTCTTCATGGTTATCCTGTTATCTGTTTTGTGTCAGAATGTTAACACTACATAAGCTAAATGGTACCAATCCCATCAATTTGCAAATTTGGTATTGTGTAACCATATTGGTTTAAAATGCAATGTGTGGAATATGGTTGGTAGGATCCAGTGAATTACAGAATCACAGTAACATCACTCAAGTTGACTGTAGACCAAATTGAACTTCATACCCGTTTTCGTCGGATGAGTTATGGGATTGGGACCCATGGACATTTGCCATTGTACCATTGCCTGTGAAAAAAGAAACTGTTTCTAGAATGTAGGAAGATGGATCCGATATTTTTACTGAAGTACCAGGTGGCTTTACTGGGTTTGGCAAGTATGTTTGTTACGGTTCGTCATACATCATCTGTGGTTGAATGTTCCTTCCTTGTTTAGTCTGCCCCTCTGGATATCGTGCTGCTCAATAGCATACATGTATAAGGTAGTTCATTATGCCCACCACTTGACAATTTAAGCCATTTGGGAGAACTGATGTAATGCTCAGATCAAGTGTCCACAAGTGAAAGTTTGCTTTATGATGACTCATCATAAAATCATAAGTAAAACCTTTGGTCTCATCATTCAGCAGTAGTTGATGCTCCGCCGAATGCACGGATTTCCCTTTTTTTCTTTTACATGGGGTCAAGGCCTGAAATCTTGACATTTTCTCCATTCTAATGAAAAGGTTATATTGGACCGAGTGGAACATTTCATCCAGTCTATTGCGGTCAATGAAGAACAAATTTTCCAGAAACGGGCACGCATTCAACAGGTAATTCCTAGCTGGTCTTCGTCCAATGCCTTTATTGATTTCTGTATTCCTACATATTCTTTGTGCATGCAAATATATGATCATCATGAAGATTGTGAAATCATTTTATAGTGAGATTATGTTAATTCAGTGATTCTAATAATCTTAGTAGGCCAATCATATTATGCTATAACGATATGTTTACAGTGCAACTTCATTTTTTAACATGATATGAGCATGTTAAGATACCATAGCGTTGATGCCTTTTAAAAAATGATTAATACCATTTTAGTGAACTTCTCAATAGGAATGAATTTCAACTTCCGCATGAGTATACATTTTCAAATAATTTGAGAATTTATGCCATTTGAACCTTACTGTATGTGTTAATACTTAAATGTACAACCACAAAAGCTTGTTAGTTAGATCTTTGCATTGATATTGCCATCTTAGACGACAAATTAACTTCTGATTGCTAAACTGCAGGCACGCGAGAACAATGAAGAGAAGCATAAAATACAGAGAGAGAATTCTGAGGAGAACCAATATGTGGATAAGGTCTATTTTTTTGTCCTGTGAACTGTCCGAATATGTTTGTTCAGTAATGTCCAATGTCTCTAATAACTCTAAGGAAGTATTAAAATCGTTGGCTGTCCCTTGTTCTATTTCTTCCTTCAGGTGAAGTTAGGAGAGCCAGGATACAGGGAGCGTTATTATGCTGAGAAGTTTAAAGAAGAGGCGGAATCAAAACCCATTGATCAAGTTCGGAGAGATGTTGTGAGTTTTCGTGCCAGGCACCATTTTGATTTGTGGAATCGCAGCAACTTCTAACTCAATGCCTAAATGTTACTGCCGAAAAATTGTCAGTGGATATATGAAAAGGTTTGCCAGATAATAAATACCCAACAACCAGGTTCTGAATGTTGCCCCTCGACAACATAAACAGCTACAACTTACAATTAATAACTGGACTAATATTTATGGTTTTGCGTTGGAAATGGTTATGGACTGAGTCCACCATTGAGATGCCTCTTTTGGCCTTGCAACAATAGTCTAACATTTCCTAACACTTTACAGGCTGGAACAATCAGCCAGCTGTTTTGACGTGTTTGTTGCATGATCAATTTGCCCAATATGCTAATAAGGTTGATCTGGCTTTGCTTAGGGCAAAAACTTGACTTGATTTAAATGCTTTTAGTTTGGTTTTGTGAGTGGGTCTCAACCTACTATAAATTATTCACACCTAAAGCGATTTTGGATTTTTTATTTCTACCTATCTTGTTTAAAAATACTGGTCCCAAGTCAGGGGAAAGGAGGGCCATGAGGCTGGATGAGCCGTACTAAAAATCCAGCCGCCAGATGAAACCCAAATAAAAGATTGTAGCAGCATGTAAAGTGAATTTACATTTTACAATCCACATACCAGAGCCATGGCCTACTTAGTACAACTCCTTTTTTTTTATTAAAAAAACACCACAATCCTTTTCTTTGGTTCATGTTGGGTTTAATCTCTAGCCTAACCCAACTTGCTTGGGATAAAGGCTTTGTTGTTGTTTTGATGTTTTCTTTCATTCTGTGGTAGGAATAGGTGGTATACTCATACTGGCTACTGCTATTCGGTTGCCATTCGCTGTCAACATTGGTCTCGTGATTTTGTCTTTATTTGTCTATTACCTATGCATATTTCAGGTCCAGAAATACGTGGAAGGTCTTTGTTTGGGTTATGAGATACTACTATCAAGGTGTTTGTTCATGGCAGTGGTAGGTAAATATTGACCATCTATTGTGAGAATTTGCTATCACATTTCCTGTGGAAGATAAAACATCACTTGATTGAGTGCTAAAGTATTATTCTCCACTATCTCTGACCTAAAACATTATGGCCACTTTAGGTAGGTTCTCTTAAAGTTTCTTAACTCCACAAACAGATACAAGATATACATCAAAGAGACAAAGATCTAAATTTATGGTAACCAGATGACCCAAATTTGGACCCCTAGATTTCATTGATACAACCATATGCCGTAATTCTGCACAGATCAATTGGTTCTTGTTCCACGACTCATAATTACATAAAAGTGATAGTCCAGTTATTAATTGTAAGTTGTAGCTGTTTATGTTGTCGAGGGGCAACATTCAGAACCTGGTTGTTGGGTATTTATTATCTGGCAAACCTTTTCATATATCCACTGACAATTTTTCGGCAGTAACATTTAGGCATTGAGTTAGAAGTTGCTGCGATTCCACAAATCAAAATGGTGCCTGGCACGAAAACTCACAACATCTCTCCGAACTTGATCAATGGGTTTTGATTCCGCCTCTTCTTTAAACTTCTCAGCATAATAACGCTCCCTGTATCCTGGCTCTCCTAACTTCACCTGAAGGAAGAAATAGAACAAGGGACAGCCAACGATTTTAATACTTCCTTAGAGTTATTAGAGACATTGGACATTACTGAACAAACATATTCGGACAGTTCACAGGACAAAAAAATAGACCTTATCCACATATTGGTTCTCCTCAGAATTCTCTCTCTGTATTTTATGCTTCTCTTCATTGTTCTCGCGTGCCTGCAGTTTAGCAATCAGAAGTTAATTTGTCGTCTAAGATGGCAATATCAATGCAAAGATCTAACTAACAAGCTTTTGTGGTTGTACATTTAAGTATTAACACATACAGTAAGGTTCAAATGGCATAAATTCTCAAATTATTTGAAAATGTATACTCATGCGGAAGTTGAAATTCATTCCTATTGAGAAGTTCACTAAAATGGTATTAATCATTTTTTAAAAGGCATCAACGCTATGGTATCTTAACATGCTCATATCATGTTAAAAAATGAAGTTGCACTGTAAACATATCGTTATAGCATAATATGATTGGCCTACTAAGATTATTAGAATCACTGAATTAACATAATCTCACTATAAAATGATTTCACAATCTTCATGATGATCATATATTTGCATGCACAAAGAATATGTAGGAATACAGAAATCAATAAAGGCATTGGACGAAGACCAGCTAGGAATTACCTGTTGAATGCGTGCCCGTTTCTGGAAAATTTGTTCTTCATTGACCGCAATAGACTGGATGAAATGTTCCACTCGGTCCAATATAACCTTTTCATTAGAATGGAGAAAATGTCAAGATTTCAGGCCTTGACCCCATGTAAAAGAAAAAAAGGGAAATCCGTGCATTCGGCGGAGCATCAACTACTGCTGAATGATGAGACCAAAGGTTTTACTTATGATTTTATGATGAGTCATCATAAAGCAAACTTTCACTTGTGGACACTTGATCTGAGCATTACATCAGTTCTCCCAAATGGCTTAAATTGTCAAGTGGTGGGCATAATGAACTACCTTATACATGTATGCTATTGAGCAGCACGATATCCAGAGGGGCAGACTAAACAAGGAAGGAACATTCAACCACAGATGATGTATGACGAACCGTAACAAACATACTTGCCAAACCCAGTAAAGCCACCTGGTACTTCAGTAAAAATATCGGATCCATCTTCCTACATTCTAGAAACAGTTTCTTTTTTCACAGGCAATGGTACAATGGCAAATGTCCATGGGTCCCAATCCCATAACTCATCCGACGAAAACGGGTATGAAGTTCAATTTGGTCTACAGTCAACTTGAGTGATGTTACTGTGATTCTGTAATTCACTGGATCCTACCAACCATATTCCACACATTGCATTTTAAACCAATATGGTTACACAATACCAAATTTGCAAATTGATGGGATTGGTACCATTTAGCTTATGTAGTGTTAACATTCTGACACAAAACAGATAACAGGATAACCATGAAGAGAGAATTCCTATCTAAATTGGTTTCCCTAAATAGTAGTATCATTATACACTTTTAATATATCAAACATCATACTGTGTATCACATGGTTAAAGAAAGCCAACAGTTCACTATAAAGCTGACCACAGGACTAGTTTCCTACATTTTGTAAGTACAAGTATTTGCCACCACAAAAAAATGTTGCAATTGTATGGCTTCAAAGTTCAAACAATACAAGAATTTGCATCTGATAAACCTTACCTCACCCCCATCAGTTAGGTAACCACCCATTGATGTGAACTCCGACCTGTAGATACTCATGAGAAGATTAATGGCACCCTACAGAATACAGTTGGCAATTAATCACAGTTATGAACAAATCATCTTGCAGGTAAAATAAAGCGCATAAAAATATAAAGGATGCTTTCGATCAACACACCTCACGAATTTCCAAAGTTGGCATGTGAGGAAGAAAGTCATTGCCAACAAAGAAACACATAAACACAAAGTCATCAATAAGACGTTCAAAGTTTATCTTGAAGGGAGCATCTACAATTTCCAAATCCTTTGCCAGGTATTCACGCAACACCCATATGTTAAGAAACTGTCAACAGGAAAATATTCACACAGTGAATCAACAAGAGTAAAAGATGAATTACAAATAACATATCTGAAGCAAATTTACTGGATCAAAACGGTTATATAGTTCAGAGTACCTGGTACTTCTTTTTATGAATAGGAGGTAGCTCCACAGAATTATCAGGCTGACTAGGACCTCTGCATTCAGCAGCCAAATGCCCAACTTGACCACAAAGAAAACATTTTTCTTGTTGCCCTGGCATGGAGATCACCTGTAAAGTCAGTTGAATTCTGTAATTATGGGATGGCATTACTCCTAATTTACCATGAGAAGAGCACAAAATTAGGGTCCAGAACTTGGCCCTAGCTAGATGTGTATAAATATACTTTCCAACAAAGAACAATAAGAAGTTTTACCTCTCTTAAAATTGAGAAGTGGACCTCGTGAGTTGCTAGAGCAAGCATAATCAAATCAGCATCCTGGAGAATAGAGTGGGTAACGTGTAACACAGATTTAGCTTAAACAGAAACCACTAGTAGTTTAAAAATGAAGTAAACTTACCAGGCCATATAAGCAATGGCGCGTATTGGGATCAAAGCCAGGAAGATTGCGCTGCAAGCGGATGTATGACATAATTTTGTGCTCTCCCTCTCCAGGGACATTGGAATCAGACAATATTATCTTGAAAAAATACACACGGTGCAGATCTCAGTTAATACCTAACTAGGATTGAGAATAATTTTACAATTCCAAGCCAGCATAGTAAACACCTTGACAGACTGCCATCCAAGCGTGTGATTCAGCCTCAGCTGTATGTAGTACTGAAGCGCCGTAGATAGTACAAACATGAACTGCGTCCCTGGAGTAATGACATTGGAGTCAATTGCCTCCGACTTCTCCTTCTGGGCTAGAGTCCTACCCTCTGCCTCAAACTCCTTCCTCAGCCTCTCCTCCTCTGCTGCCTGAACAAAGTAAACGCAACATGAGAAAACAGCGGCCACCACATGCACAAGCCAAACAACCACAGCAGCTGTGTTAGAGTATTGTAGCCTTACCGCATCGGCCGCGTCCTTAGCAGCCCGGAATCGCCTGGACCTCTGCTGATTCATCTTTGCCCTTGGAGCAACACCGTCTACGTGACAAAAATTGACCGACCATGTTACTCAGAGCAACACCTTGACCGACCTTGTTACTCAAATTGACAAAGTAGCGGCACTGTAGCAGCGACTCACCAATGGCCATGTAGAGGAGCTTCCTGGGGCGGACGAGGCCGAAGAGGTGGTCGATGTAATCAAAAATCGACTTGAACACCTCGTCGTAGGTGGTGGGCGCCGGCTGCAGGGAGGAAACCCGAGGCCGTGAGATCGAGAGCTAAGCAAACACTGGGTAGGGGTTCCGGGGGTGCGGAATCGAACGAGCAGGACCGAATGCGTACCCGGCCCTCGGGGTGGAAGCAGGGGTGGATGATGCCATTCATGTCGAGGTAGAGGTTGTCGAACTCGAGGCCGTTGGGGTTGGGGCGGCGGAGGTCAACGGGGACGAAGGCGCCGGGCTCCAGCTCCACGGGCTCCTCCTCCTCCGCGTCGGACACCGTCAGCGGGTAGCGGTCCGCCAGCCACCGGTAGAACGCCGGGACTCCCATCTCCGACCGACCTGCTCTGCCGCCGGATCTCCTCCTTGCTCTGGCCTCCCTCTCGCGGGGCGGCGCTTCTGCGAGCTCCTGGCGCCGCAGTGGCGTGCGGTGGTTGCTGCCTCCTCTTTGGTTCGATCTGGGGGGGCGGAGGAAGGGTAAGGGCGTAAGGCCCGCGGGGGAAGGAGGGCGATGGCCTCGCGCGTGCGTGCGGGCGGCCTGGGCTTCCGTCTCGGCCACTGCGGCTGGGTAGTTGTGCGGCTTCTAGCCCGATGAGCTGCAGTAAGTTGGGCTCGTCACATCGACTATTATATAGGACTTTGAAAAAGGTGTTTCAATATAAATAAAAAAATAAATTACAGATTCCGTCAATAAACTACGAGACGAATCTTATTAAGCCTAATTAATCCGTCATTAGCGTAAGTGTTACTGTA
>JAHUYU010001534.1:0-20327 GCA_030439765.1 Tripidium arundinaceum | reverse complement strand
GGTATAGTGTGTAATAAATTTCCTACAACTTAAAATGACCAATAAAAATGTTAATTGAAAGTGAGCCCTAGTTCATTTTATATCAAGTAGGGTTGGAAATGAACTTTTATTGAGCAAAAATGTTATAAAACATATATGTGGCACCTTAATAAAGTTGAAGTGCAAACTTTATAGATGACAATGCTAGATTGATGACTTAACATTGGAAAAATCTAGTTAAGCAATAGGATTAGATGTTAGTTCCTTTTGATAATCTAAAATGCCTACTTTGGCATTGTAAGGGTGGTTGGACTTTAATCTTGGTAGGTTAGGTTGTGGGGTGCTTTAAAATTCATGCGTGTAGTTTAGGCCTGCTTGGCCTAGCAGTGGCTGGCCCCTGCCAGCTGCTGCTGCTGGCTAGCCAGCTGCAGCCGACCGTAGCCACTTGCTGCTAGCCGCTGGCCCAGCCAGCCTCTACCGCTGCCATCTGCCAAGCCCGGCCAGCCGAGGCTGCCCGTGGCTTGGCCGTTGCCAGCCACACCTGGCCACGCTGTTGCCGCTGCCGCTGTTGTCACTGCGGCACTGCTGCACTGACCCATCGCTCTCTCTCTTCCCTCCCTGCGCTGCTGCCGCACTCCAAGCTGCGCCGCTGCCGCACTCCGAGCTGCGTTACTGCCGCCCGGCGCTGACACCTGCCATTGCCGTCCCCACCTCGTTGCTGTTTCGCTCTGAGCCACTGCTGCCAAGCCACTCCTGGTCGCTGTCGCGCGTGGCCACACATGGCCGCTGCCGTCGGCGCTGCCCTCTGTCTGCTCCGTCGGTTCAGCCTTGAATGGCACTGTGGCCGCACGTGGGGTACTTGGTGGCGGAGACACACGGGCGCGCACATTGCCATAGCCGCCATAGGTGCACTGCTGCCGCCAACCGCATCCACCAAGGCAACACCAAACCCGAAGCTCTGCCCTTCTCTTCTCTAGTCACCTCCGCCTGCTGCCAGGCTCATGGCTGTGCTGGTCGCCACGACAACCACACGAGCACCAGTTTCATCGTCTCCCCCCCAACCACCTGTCTTTATGGACGCCGTGCCGAGCCGACCTTCTCCCTCCCCTCTCCATGTCATTTCCGCCGTCGTAGCACCACGGTCCCGTTCGGCATGGTAAAGTCACCTCGCGTCAATTCGTCGCGTCCACAGCCCCGTCTTTAACCCAACTACTCACCCGACCCCACCCCACTTTGAATCACGTTCAGCCGAGCTCCAATTTTGTAGCTTTCTCGCCACCGATGCCATTAAGGCCATGGTCGGCCAAGTGAGCAATAACCGCCTCTCCAGAACCGTTCACACTTAATCGACCACGCCAATATCTCCATCTCGGTCCCCTCTGCACGCTGCGCACCACAGCTGTAGCTCTACTGTCTTCCTGGCGCCGCTGGCGCAGCCACGCCGCCGTAGTGCGCCGCCGTGCCACCACGATCGCACGTGGCCAGCCCCACTCCGCCCTCCTCCCGTTCAATTGTTGTTCCAGCCAGGTCCAGGGTAAGCTGCTGATGCTCGTAGACTGGTCGGTCGGATCGCTAGGGGTCTAGTTTGGCCGGAACAGCCGCGCCACCGTCGGAAGTGGCCAGGTACCACTGCCGCTCTCGCTGGTGTGCCCCTTGGCATCTAGTCAACGCTTAGGATAGGTGGATAGGCTCGTGGTTGAGGTTGGACCACTAGCGGGTCCGGCGCGAGCCCCTAGTGGCCGGCTATTGGCGGTTACTAATGCTCTATTTCATACTGCCAACTTGTATTAAAAATAGAAAAAAAAAACACATATTTTACATGCATATGTCTTTGATATTCACCTAGTTCCACATGTATTGGAAGATTACTGTTTTGCAGGACATAAGTGTGGAATTAGTGTAAAATTTGGGAAAATGCGCAATCAACAAAGCGTATTCACGCAGCCCAAGTTGGAAAATGTGAAGAAGGCCAAACCCACGATGCGAACCAGGGCCAATACCCAACATAGAAGTGATCCAGATCCATCAGGGCCCACCAGACAAAGTCAGTGGCGAGAGGCGGCAACCAGGGTGCGGCCGACCCCCTGGTGCGGCCACCCCCTGGTGGCGTGACTCAGGCCCATTTTTCACATAGTGGTTCCTATGGCGGTGCTAATGACGGTTCCATGGGTTACCAAGATTATACATCTACAAACCGTCCTTTAGGCACTATAAAAAGTAGTCTTGTTCTCCTCTGTAATCAAGTTTCACACAAGTTACACATTATCAGGCAATACAACTCCAGAGCTCTCTAGTTTTAGTTTATCATTTTAGTTCTAGTTTAGATCTAGAGCAGAGCTTCAAGTTGTAAAGAGGAGAAGAACATTTTGGCTAATTTGGTATGAATAAATCTAGTTCTAGTTCTATCTTGTTCTTGTTCTCTACTTATATTTATAGTATTGTTCTTGAATTAGAGCCTAGTTCTTCATTCATGTTCTTTGTATTAGAACTAGTTCTTAGTTCGAGTATCTTGATCATGATGATTAGAACTTTGATCTTAATTAAACATATAATTAGTGTGATCATATTTAGACTAATGTCTAGATGGTGGTTTGTCAAATCTTCGGATTCGCATATGTTCTGTGCCTGTCAATCCGTAGGGTCGGGGACCTGGGGGAGCATATGTGGTTTTCGTGGATGCAAGTGTGGTACATGGATACAAGGGAACGGGTAATTGCAGTTTGTACTCCACGGCAGTGGGGTAGGCGGTAGGTGGTGACAGCCCTATCTGTCCCTCGTATTCCCCCACGTTCGGGTATGGTGTAGATGTCTAAAGCGATGCGGGAGCTGGCAGACCAGACCTTAGGCATTCTCCCGATCCATCTAGATGTGAATCTAATCATGTTTATATTAATTGTATGACTTGCTAGAATTCTTGATAATAACTATAATAGATTGTTCTAGTTAGGATTATTCTTTTATTCCTTATTCTTTTATTTAATTGTCTTCCTTTACCTCTGATAGAGATGCTCATTTATGCCTATGTGAACTTCACTATCCTTCAATTTATCAATGTTTTACTTACCCCTGATGAACAATTGGTTATTATGCTATATCATTAATATTGAGCTATCCAATATCCATGATTAGCTATTGCCTTCCCATGGGAAAATATAAATGACGATACCCTGAATACTCTGGGTGAAATGCTACAATGATAGATCTGTGCGCTTGCGGATTGAATAGAGCCTGAACTATTAGTGTATTTGTTAGCATTATTATCTATGAATGGTTGAAATGCTACATTCATAGTGATGATGTTAAGAAATACCAACACCGGCGTAGCCGCCCAGTGCCGCCGTTCGCCGCACTGGTGAGCGCGGGGGCGTCGGGGATCAACCCGTTGAGAAGGCGAGTTAGTGCGAGGGTGTTTTTGCTTAAATGCGGACTTAGGGAATAGTGCGCATAGTGGTTGCGTGGTTATCGGTTAGCGTGGGGACCTTTCTACAAAGGCACCAGCGCGCACAGGCTCCCCGCTGGGCCACGTTGCAGGGCCGGCTCGCCTGGGAGGGAAGAGAGAGAGCGATGGGTCAGTGCAGCAGTGCCGCAGTGACAACAGCGGCAGCGGCAACAGCGTGGCCAGGTGTGGCTGGCAACGGCCAAGCCACGGGCAGCCTCGGCTGGCCGGGCTTGGCAGATGGCAGCGGTAGAGGCTGGCTGGGCCAGCGGCTAGCAGCAAGTGGCTACGGTCGGCTGCAGCTGGCTAGCCAGCAGCAGCAGCTGGCAGGGGCCAGCCACTGCTAGGCCAAGCAGGCCTAAACTACACGCATGAATTTTAAAGCACCCCACAACCTAACCTACCAAGATTAAAGTCCAACCACCCTTACAATGCCAAAGTAGGCATTTTAGATTATCAAAAGGAACTAACATCTAATCCTATTGCTTAACTAGATTTTTCCAATGTTAAGTCATCAATCTAGCATTGTCATCTATAAAGTTTGCACTTCAACTTTATTAAGGTGCCACATATATGTTTTATAACATTTTTGCTCAATAAAAGTTCATTTCCAACCCTACTTGATATAAAATGAACTAGGGCTCACTTTCAATTAACATTTTTATTGGTCATTTTAAGTTGTAGGAAATTTATTACACACTATACCACATGCGTTAACACCTAAACATGATGCTCATGACAAGTTTTAGCAAGTTCCTTAAGCGGTAACACCGAGGGTGTTACAGGGCGGTGCGAGGTGTATGCTCAGAATATTCCTCCCAAACTGATGTTTCCACACTATATAAGAGGAGTGAGCTCCCTCTTCAAGGACAACAACACACCAAGGAAGAATAAGAGCACCACTCCAAGGGAATAGTCCCTAGCTAGCTAGAGCTAAGTGTTAAGGAGAGATTTGAGGGAGAGTTCAGGGAAATGCCAGGATTGTCGGTATTTCCCCAAGCTTGTACCTTGACGAACACCTACTTTGTACCTCGACGGATTCTTCCTCTAAGTAAGTGATCGTGATTCATATGGTAGCTGTTGGCGGTCCTTAACTCCTATTTCTAACTGCCAACTTTCACATAAAATCTGCTCAAATGAACATCAAACTTAGAATTAGGACCTATAACTAACGAATTCCACGAGTTTTGGTGATTTACCATTTGCAGGAGGACATGTCGGGACAACACAAGAAACGTGCCAAAAGTACACAAAGAACATAGCAAAACAAACACCCGACATGAGCCCAAGGGGAGAAGGCCCACTTACTAGGCAAATCAGGGCCTAGTCAGGTGGAGAAAGAAGCCCAAAACCCAAAGCAAACCTTATCCATGTGGCATAAAACCTTGCAGGACCCATCCAGAAGCCTAGAAAAGACAACCCACTGAAGCTGGGCTCATTTGGGCCCAGTTGGAGTGCGGCCGCACCCTAGGTGTGCCCGCACCACTTTTGGGGCCCTCGGGCCCATCTTTCGCGGGCTGCTCCTTACTGACATTCCAAAGGCGGTTCCCATGGTTTGGTCTAGATGCAATGTACCTAGACGTTCGTTTGGAGGTTGGTTTGCTTTGGGTTTTGGGCTTCTTTCTCCACCTGACTAGGCCCTGATTTGCCTAGTAAGTGGGCCTTCTCCCCTTGGGCTCATGTCGGGTGTTTGTTTTGCTATGTTCTTTGTGTACTTTTGGCACGTTTCTTGTGTTGTCCCGACATGTCCTCCTGCAAATGGTAAATCACCAAAACTCGTGGAATTCGTTAGTTATAGGTCCTAATTCTAAGTTTGATGTTCATTTGAGCAGATTTTATGTGAAAGTTGGCAGTTAGAAATAGGAGTTAAGGACCGCCAACAGCTACCATATGAATCACGATCACTTACTTAGAGGAAGAATCCGTCGAGGTACAAAGTAGGTGTTCGTCAAGGTACAAGCTTGGGGAAATACCGACAATCCTGGCATTTCCCTGAACTCTCCCTCAAATCTCTCCTTAACACTTAGCTCTAGCTAGCTAGGGACTATTCCCTTGGAGTGGTGCTCTTATTCTTCCTTGGTGTGTTGTTGTCCTTGAAGAGGGAGCTCACTCCTCTTATATAGTGTGGAAACATCAGTTTGGGAGGAATATTCTGAGCATACACCTCGCACCGCCCTGTAACACCCTCGGTGTTACCGCTTAAGGAACTTGCTAAAACTTGTCATGAGCATCATGTTTAGGTGTTAACGCATGTGGTATAGTGTGTAATAAATTTCCTACAACTTAAAATGACCAATAAAAATGTTAATTGAAAGTGAGCCCTAGTTCATTTTATATCAAGTAGGGTTGGAAATGAACTTTTATTGAGCAAAAATGTTATAAAACATATATGTGGCACCTTAATAAAGTTGAAGTGCAAACTTTATAGATGACAATGCTAGATTGATGACTTAACATTGGAAAAATCTAGTTAAGCAATAGGATTAGATGTTAGTTCCTTTTGATAATCTAAAATGCCTACTTTGGCATTGTAAGGGTGGTTGGACTTTAATCTTGGTAGGTTAGGTTGTGGGGTGCTTTAAAATTCATGCGTGTAGTTTAGGCCTGCTTGGCCTAGCAGTGGCTGGCCCCTGCCAGCTGCTGCTGCTGGCTAGCCAGCTGCAGCCGACCGTAGCCACTTGCTGCTAGCCGCTGGCCCAGCCAGCCTCTACCGCTGCCATCTGCCAAGCCCGGCCAGCCGAGGCTGCCCGTGGCTTGGCCGTTGCCAGCCACACCTGGCCACGCTGTTGCCGCTGCCGCTGTTGTCACTGCGGCACTGCTGCACTGACCCATCGCTCTCTCTCTTCCCTCCCAGGCGAGCCGGCCCTGCAACGTGGCCCAGCGGGGAGCCTGTGCGCGCTGGTGCCTTTGTAGAAAGGTCCCCACGCTAACCGATAACCACGCAACCACTATGCGCACTATTCCCTAAGTCCGCATTTAAGCAAAAACACCCTCGCACTAACTCGCCTTCTCAACGGGTTGATCCCCGACGCCCCCGCGCTCACCAGTGCGGCGAACGGCGGCACTGGGCGGCTACGCCGGTGTTGGTATTTCTTAACATCATCACTATGAATGTAGCATTTCAACCATTCATAGATAATAATGCTAACAAATACACTAATAGTTCAGGCTCTATTCAATCCGCAAGCGCACAGATCTATCATTGTAGCATTTCACCCAGAGTATTCAGGGTATCGTCATTTATATTTTCCCATGGGAAGGCAATAGCTAATCATGGATATTGGATAGCTCAATATTAATGATATAGCATAATAACCAATTGTTCATCAGGGGTAAGTAAAACATTGATAAATTGAAGGATAGTGAAGTTCACATAGGCATAAATGAGCATCTCTATCAGAGGTAAAGGAAGACAATTAAATAAAAGAATAAGGAATAAAAGAATAATCCTAACTAGAACAATCTATTATAGTTATTATCAAGAATTCTAGCAAGTCATACAATTAATATAAACATGATTAGATTCACATCTAGATGGATCGGGAGAATGCCTAAGGTCTGGTCTGCCAGCTCCCGCATCGCTTTAGACATCTACACCATACCCGAACGTGGGGGAATACGAGGGACAGATAGGGCTGTCACCACCTACCGCCTACCCCACTGCCGTGGAGTACAAACTGCAATTACCCGTTCCCTTGTATCCATGTACCACACTTGCATCCACGAAAACCACATATGCTCCCCCAGGTCCCCGACCCTACGGATTGACAGGCACAGAACATATGCGAATCCGAAGATTTGACAAACCACCATCTAGACATTAGTCTAAATATGATCACACTAATTATATGTTTAATTAAGATCAAAGTTCTAATCATCATGATCAAGATACTCGAACTAAGAACTAGTTCTAATACAAAGAACATGAATGAAGAACTAGGCTCTAATTCAAGAACAATACTATAAATATAAGTAGAGAACAAGAACAAGATAGAACTAGAACTAGATTTATTCATACCAAATTAGCCAAAATGTTCTTCTCCTCTTTACAACTTGAAGCTCTGCTCTAGATCTAAACTAGAACTAAAATGATAAACTAAAACTAGAGAGCTCTGGAGTTGTATTGCCTGATAATGTGTAACTTGTGTGAAACTTGATTACAGAGGAGAACAAGACTACTTTTTATAGTGCCTAAAGGACGGTTTGTAGATGTATAATCTTGGTAACCCATGGAACCGTCATTAGCACCGCCATAGGAACCACTATGTGAAAAATGGGCCTGAGTCACGCCACCAGGGGGTGGCCGCACCAGGGGGTCGGCCGCACCCTGGTTGCCGCCTCTCGCCACTGACTTTGTCTGGTGGGCCCTGATGGATCTGGATCACTTCTATGTTGGGTATTGGCCCTGGTTCGCATCGTGGGTTTGGCCTTCTTCACATTTTCCAACTTGGGCTGCGTGAATACGCTTTGTTGATTGCGCATTTTCCCAAATTTTACACTAATTCCACACTTATGTCCTGCAAAACAGTAATCTTCCAATACATGTGGAACTAGGTGAATATCAAAGACATATGCATGTAAAATATGTGTTTTTTTTTTTCTATTTTTAATACAAGTTGGCAGTATGAAATAGAGCATTAGTAACCGCCAATAGCCGGCCACTAGGGGCTCGCGCCGGACCCGCTAGTGGTCCAACCTCAACCACGAGCCTATCCACCTATCCTAAGCGTTGACTAGATGCCAAGGGGCACACCAGCGAGAGCGGCAGTGGTACCTGGCCACTTCCGACGGTGGCGCGGCTGTTCCGGCCAAACTAGACCCCTAGCGATCCGACCGACCAGTCTACGAGCATCAGCAGCTTACCCTGGACCTGGCTGGAACAACAATTGAACGGGAGGAGGGCGGAGTGGGGCTGGCCACGTGCGATCGTGGTGGCACGGCGGCGCACTACGGCGGCGTGGCTGCGCCAGCGGCGCCAGGAAGACAGTAGAGCTACAGCTGTGGTGCGCAGCGTGCAGAGGGGACCGAGATGGAGATATTGGCGTGGTCGATTAAGTGTGAACGGTTCTGGAGAGGCGGTTATTGCTCACTTGGCCGACCATGGCCTTAATGGCATCGGTGGCGAGAAAGCTACAAAATTGGAGCTCGGCTGAACGTGATTCAAAGTGGGGTGGGGTCGGGTGAGTAGTTGGGTTAAAGACGGGGCTGTGGACGCGACGAATTGACGCGAGGTGACTTTACCATGCCGAACGGGACCGTGGTGCTACGACGGCGGAAATGACATGGAGAGGGGAGGGAGAAGGTCGGCTCGGCACGGCGTCCATAAAGACAGGTGGTTGGGGGGGAGACGATGAAACTGGTGCTCGTGTGGTTGTCGTGGCGACCAGCACAGCCATGAGCCTGGCAGCAGGCGGAGGTGACTAGAGAAGAGAAGGGCAGAGCTTCGGGTTTGGTGTTGCCTTGGTGGATGCGGTTGGCGGCAGCAGTGCACCTATGGCGGCTATGGCAATGTGCGCGCCCGTGTGTCTCCGCCACCAAGTACCCCACGTGCGGCCACAGTGCCATTCAAGGCTGAACCGACGGAGCAGACAGAGGGCAGCGCCGACGGCAGCGGCCATGTGTGGCCACGCGCGACAGCGACCAGGAGTGGCTTGGCAGCAGTGGCTCAGAGCGAAACAGCAACGAGGTGGGGACGGCAATGGCAGGTGTCAGCGCCGGGCGGCAGTAACGCAGCTCGGAGTGCGGCAGCGGCGCAGCTTGGAGTGCGGCAGCAGCGCAGGGAGGAAGAGAGAGAGCGATGGGTCAGTGCAGCAGTGCCGCAGTGACAACAGCGGCAGCGGCAACAGCGTGGCCAGGTGTGGCTGGCAACGGCCAAGCCACGGGCAGCCTCGGCTGGCCGGGCTTGGCAGATGGCAGCGGTAGAGGCTGGCTGGGCCAGCGGCTAGCAGCAAGTGGCTACGGTCGGCTGCAGCTGGCTAGCCAGCAGCAGCAGCTGGCAGGGGCCAGCCACTGCTAGGCCAAGCAGGCCTAAACTACACGCATGAATTTTAAAGCACCCCACAACCTAACCTACCAAGATTAAAGTCCAACCACCCTTACAATGCCAAAGTAGGCATTTTAGATTATCAAAAGGAACTAACATCTAATCCTATTGCTTAACTAGATTTTTCCAATGTTAAGTCATCAATCTAGCATTGTCATCTATAAAGTTTGCACTTCAACTTTATTAAGGTGCCACATATATGTTTTATAACATTTTTGCTCAATAAAAGTTCATTTCCAACCCTACTTGATATAAAATGAACTAGGGCTCACTTTCAATTAACATTTTTATTGGTCATTTTAAGTTGTAGGAAATTTATTACACACTATACCACATGCGTTAACACCTAAACATGATGCTCATGACAAGTTTTAGCAAGTTCCTTAAGCGGTAACACCGAGGGTGTTACAGGGCGGTGCGAGGTGTATGCTCAGAATATTCCTCCCAAACTGATGTTTCCACACTATATAAGAGGAGTGAGCTCCCTCTTCAAGGACAACAACACACCAAGGAAGAATAAGAGCACCACTCCAAGGGAATAGTCCCTAGCTAGCTAGAGCTAAGTGTTAAGGAGAGATTTGAGGGAGAGTTCAGGGAAATGCCAGGATTGTCGGTATTTCCCCAAGCTTGTACCTTGACGAACACCTACTTTGTACCTCGACGGATTCTTCCTCTAAGTAAGTGATCGTGATTCATATGGTAGCTGTTGGCGGTCCTTAACTCCTATTTCTAACTGCCAACTTTCACATAAAATCTGCTCAAATGAACATCAAACTTAGAATTAGGACCTATAACTAACGAATTCCACGAGTTTTGGTGATTTACCATTTGCAGGAGGACATGTCGGGACAACACAAGAAACGTGCCAAAAGTACACAAAGAACATAGCAAAACAAACACCCGACATGAGCCCAAGGGGAGAAGGCCCACTTACTAGGCAAATCAGGGCCTAGTCAGGTGGAGAAAGAAGCCCAAAACCCAAAGCAAACCTTATCCATGTGGCATAAAACCTTGCAGGACCCATCCAGAAGCCTAGAAAAGACAACCCACTGAAGCTGGGCTCATTTGGGCCCAGTTGGAGTGCGGCCGCACCCTAGGTGTGCCCGCACCACTTTTGGGGCCCTCGGGCCCATCTTTCGCGGGCTGCTCCTTACTGACATTCCAAAGGCGGTTCCCATGGTTTGGTCTAGATGCAATGTACCTAGACGTTCGTTTGGAGGTTGGTTTGCTCACTTATGAGGGGAATATTCCATGGGATCATTCCTTCCTCTCCACCTATAAAAGGAGGCCACCCCCTCCTCATTCCACACACACCAAGGAGCAAGAACACCACACTTGAGCATCACTCTAAGGGCTTAGGCCCTAGATAGCAAGTAGACTTGGATAGGGACAGATGTGAGGGAGAGCTCGGGAAGTGCTGGACCTGTCGGTGTCTCCCCAACTTGTACCTTGATGAACACCCTACCTCAATGGGTTCTCCCGCTAAGTAAGTGTTCATGTTTCTTAGGGAATTAAGTCTTTTGTTTAGCTAAGCTTTACTCTTATTTGCTTGCGGGTTCATCGTCCGTTCTCATAATGGTAGAGGGCCTTGATGAAGACGGATAACCCTGTACAATGCTAGAGTAGTAGTCGATAGCGTAGACGTGGTGTCTAGGCTAGAGGCTACCTTCGTTTGCCTCGTGCCCCACGGTTGAGGGGTAGGCGGCAGGTAGTGACAACCCTGTCTATCCCTTGTAATCCCCCATGTTCAGGTCTGGCGTAGAGCTATAGGCCGGTATCGCTTGGCAGACCAGGTGTATGCCGGTGCCTGAAGTGAGCAAGTAGAAGTAGAGTTTATCTATCCTTAGACCCTAAAGCCATAAGAATCCACTCTACCCTTTCCAACTCTATCCTTGTGTTGTCCTTGGACAAATTAGCTAGAAGAGTACCTCCGTTCCCTATGGGAAAATACAATACCCTGAATACTTCCGGGTGAACTGCTATAACGGTAATTCTATGCACTTGGAGATTCTTTCTGTTCGCGTTAAGAAATATCAACAGTAGCGAGTCTCTTGGTTAGTTAACCTTTATTTTTATTTGCTTGCGGGTTCGTCATCTGTTCTCATAATGGATGCTCTAGTAGAGGACTCCTGATAAAGACGGATAATCCTGTACGACGTTAGAGTACTAATCGATAGCGTAGAAGTGGTGTCTAGGCTAGAGGTTACCTTTGTTTGCTTCATTCCCCATGGTTGAGGGGTAGGCTGCAGATGGTGACAGCCCTGTCCGTCCCTTGTAATCCCCCACATTTGAGTTCAGCGTAGAGCTACATGCCGGGATCGCTTGGCAAGCCAGATGTGATCCGGTGCCCGAAGTAAGCAAGTAAAAGTAGGGTTTTTTCTTTCCATAGACCCTAAAGCCATAGGAATCCATCTCTACTCTTGCCAACTTATCCTTATGTTGTCCATGGAAAAGTTAGCTAGAAGAGTACACACATTCCCTGTGGATTCGATACCCTTGAATACTCTCAAGTGGAAGCTACAACGGTGTCCGTATGCTTGCAGATTTATTCATGACGTAAGAAATACCAACAAGCTTTCTGGCGCCATTGCCGGGGAATGGTTTTTGTATTATCTTCGAACCTAGTTTGTCCTAAAATTTTTTATCTTTTCGTTTCATAAAAAATATCTCTTTTATCTTTTTCATCATGAAATCAACTCCAATTCAAAATCTTTCTGCTTCAAAGGGCGAGTTCCTTGAACCATCACCTTTTCCAAAACCATTTCTTTCATCTGGCTGTGAACTCAACCCTAGTTTAATAGCCATGGTTCGAGCACAATCCTTCTCTGGGCTTGATAACAAAGACCCTTGTCATCACCTGCGAGAGTTCGAGGAAATGTGTTCGTGCCTGAGTATCTCTGGCATGACATAGGAAACTCTAAGGTGGAAATTGTTTCCCTACTTTCTCATGGAGAGAGTGAAGCAATGGTACGCTCATGTCGTAGAAAGTATGAATGGGGATTGGAATGAACTTAAAGACAAGTTTTGTCTAGCGTTCTTCCCTATGTCTTGTATCGTCTCTCTACCAAAGGAGATTCTTGACTTTGAGCAGTATGAGAAGGAGTCTATAGGTGCAGCATGGGCTAGGTTCTCAGTTTTAATACACTCCAGCCTAGACTTGTCTTTACTCAGCAGTGTTTTATTGCATCTCTTTTGTTTGGGTCTTGACATAGAGGCTGACCTATACCTCAATGTGACCACCGGAGGTTTGTTTGCACACAAAACTATGACGGAACAAGTGAAATTCCTTGAACACTTCCTAGAAAAATACACTTCCTCCATCATAGAAACCAAACCCCTCTAGGAAAAAGCCATGTCAAGCTTTGAGGAGCCCTCATCAGCCGAATCCAAACCTGTACCTTCCTATTCCCTAGATTCGACTCATGAGCCCTCACCCAAACCAAAAGAGATGCAATAAAACACTGCTGAGTAAAGACAAGTCTAGGCTGGAGTGTATTAAAACTGAGAACCTAGCCCATGCTGCACCTATAGACTCCTTCTCATACTGCTCAAAGTCAAGAATCTCCTTTGGTAGAGAGACGATACAAGACATAGGGAAGAACGCTAGACAAAACTTGTCTTTAAGTTCATTCCAATCCCCATTCATACTTTCTACGACATGAGCGTACCATTGCTTCACTCTCTCCATGAGAAAGTAGGGAAACAATTTCCACCTTAGAGTTTCCTATGTCATGCCAGAGATACTCAGGCACGAACACATTTCCTCGAACTCTCGCAGGTGATGACAAGGGTCTTTGTTATCAAGCCCAGAGAAGGATTGTGCTCGAACCATGGCTATTAAACTAGGGTTGAGTTCACAGCCAGATGAAAGAAATGGTTTTGGAAAAGGTGATGGTTCAAGGAACTCGCCCTTTGAAGCAGAAAGATTTTGAATTGGAGTTGATTTCATGATGAAAAAGATAAAAGAGATATTTTTTATGAAACGAAAAGATAAAAAATTTTAGGACAAACTAGGTTCGAAGATAATACAAAAACCATTCCCCGGCAATGGCGCCAGAAAGCTTGTTGGTATTTCTTACGTCATGAATAAATCTGCAAGCATACGGACACCGTTGTAGCTTCCACTTGAGAGTATTCAAGGGTATCGAATCCACAGGGAATAGGAAGGTACAGGTTTGGATTCGGCTGATGAGGGCTCCTCAAAGCTTGACATGGCTTTTTCCTAGAGGGGTTTGGTTTCTATGATGGAGGAAGTGTATTTTTCTAGGAAGTGTTCAAGGAATTTCACTTGTTCCGTCATAGTTTTGTGTGCAAACAAACCTCCGGTGGTCACATTGAGGTATAGGTCAGCCTCTATGTCAAGACCCAAACAAAAGAGATGCAATAAAACACTGCTGAGTAAAGACAAGTCTAGGCTGGAGTGTATTAAAACTGAGAACCTAGCCCATGCTGCACCTATAGACTCCTTCTCATACTGCTCAAAGTCAAGAATCTCCTTTGGTAGAGAGACGATACAAGACATAGGGAAGAACGCTAGACAAAACTTGTCTTTAAGTTCATTCCAATCCCCATTCATACTTTCTACGACATGAGCGTACCATTGCTTCACTCTCTCCATGAGAAAGTAGGGAAACAATTTCCACCTTAGAGTTTCCTATGTCATGCCAGAGATACTCAGGCACGAACACATTTCCTCGAACTCTCGCAGGTGATGACAAGGGTCTTTGTTATCAAGCCCAGAGAAGGATTGTGCTCGAACCATGGCTATTAAACTAGGGTTGAGTTCACAGCCAGATGAAAGAAATGGTTTTGGAAAAGGTGATGGTTCAAGGAACTCGCCCTTTGAAGCAGAAAGATTTTGAATTGGAGTTGATTTCATGATGAAAAAGATAAAAGAGATATTTTTTATGAAACGAAAAGATAAAAAATTTTAGGACAAACTAGGTTCGAAGATAATACAAAAACCATTCCCCGGCAATGGCGCCAGAAAGCTTGTTGGTATTTCTTACGTCATGAATAAATCTGCAAGCATACGGACACCGTTGTAGCTTCCACTTGAGAGTATTCAAGGGTATCGAATCCACAGGGAATGTGTGTACTCTTCTAGCTAACTTTTCCATGGACAACATAAGGATAAGTTGGCAAGAGTAGAGATGGATTCCTATGGCTTTAGGGTCTATGGAAAGAAAAAACCCTACTTTTACTTGCTTACTTCGGGCACCGGATCACATCTGGCTTGCCAAGCGATCCCGGCATGTAGCTCTACGCTGAACTCAAATGTGGGGGATTACAAGGGACGGACAGGGCTGTCACCATCTGCAGCCTACCCCTCAACCATGGGGAATGAAGCAAACAAAGGTAACCTCTAGCCTAGACACCACTTCTACGCTATCGATTAGTACTCTAACGTCGTACAGGATTATCCGTCTTTATCAGGAGTCCTCTACTAGAGCATCCATTATGAGAACAGATGACGAACCCGCAAGCAAATAAAAATAAAGGTTAACTAACCAAGAGACTCGCTACTGTTGATATTTCTTAACGCGAACAGAAAGAATCTCCAAGTGCATAGAATTACCGTTATAGCAGTTCACCCGGAAGTATTCAGGGTATTGTATTTTCCCATAGGGAACGGAGGTACTCTTCTAGCTAATTTGTCCAAGGACAACACAAGGATAGAGTTGGAAAGGGTAGAGTGGATTCTTATGGCTTTAGGGTCTAAGGATAGATAAACTCTACTTCTACTTGCTCACTTCAGGCACCGGCATACACCTGGTCTGCCAAGCGATACCGGCCTATAGCTCTACGCCAGACCTGAACATGGGGGATTACAAGGGATAGACAGGGTTGTCACTACCTGCCGCCTACCCCTCAACCGTGGGGCACGAGGCAAACGAAGGTAGCCTCTAGCCTAGACACCACGTCTACGCTATCGACTACTACTCTAGCATTGTACAGGGTTATCCGTCTTCATCAAGGCCCTCTACCATTATGAGAACGGACGATGAACCCGCAAGCAAATAAGAGTAAAGCTTAGCTAAACAAAAGACTTAATTCCCTAAGAAACATGAACACTTACTTAGCGGGAGAACCCATTGAGGTAGGGTGTTCATCAAGGTACAAGTTGGGGAGACACCGACAGGTCCAGCACTTCCCCGAGCTCTCCCTCACATCTGTCCCTATCCAAGTCTACTTGCTATCTAGGGCCTAAGCCCTTAGAGTGATGCTCAAGTGTGGTGTTCTTGCTCCTTGGTGTGTGTGGAATGAGGAGGGGGTGGCCTCCTTTTATAGGTGGAGAGGAAGGAATGATCCCATGGAATATTCCCCTCATAAGTGAGCAAACCAACCTCCAAACGAACGTCTAGGTACATTGCATCTAGACCAAACCATGGGAACCGCCTTTGGAATGTCAGTAAGGAGCAGCCCGCGAAAGATGGGCCCGAGGGCCCCAAAAGTGGTGCGGGCACACCTAGGGTGCGGCCGCACTCCAACTGGGCCCAAATGAGCCCAGCTTCAGTGGGTTGTCTTTTCTAGGCTTCTGGATGGGTCCTGCAAGGTTTTATGCCACATGGATAAGGTTTGCTTTGGGTTTTGGGCTTCTTTCTCCACCTGACTAGGCCCTGATTTGCCTAGTAAGTGGGCCTTCTCCCCTTGGGCTCATGTCGTAGAAAGTATGAATGGGGATTGGAATGAACTTAAAGACAAGTTTTGTCTAGCGTTCTTCCCTATGTCTTGTATCGTCTCTCTACCAAAGGAGATTCTTGACTTTGAGCAGTATGAGAAGGAGTCTATAGGTGCAGCATGGGCTAGGTTCTCAGTTTTAATACACTCCAGCCTAGACTTGTCTTTACTCAGCAGTGTTTTATTGCATCTCTTTTGTTTGGGTCTTGACATAGAGGCTGACCTATACCTCAATGTGACCACCGGAGGTTTGTTTGCACACAAAACTATGACGGAACAAGTGAAATTCCTTGAACACTTCCTAGAAAAATACACTTCCTCCATCATAGAAACCAAACCCCTCTAGGAAAAAGCCATGTCAAGCTTTGAGGAGCCCTCATCAGCCGAATCCAAACCTGTACCTTCCTATTCCCTGTGGATTCGATACCCTTGAATACTCTCAAGTGGAAGCTACAACGGTGTCCGTATGCTTGCAGATTTATTCATGACGTAAGAAATACCAACAAGCTTTCTGGCGCCATTGCCGGGGAATGGTTTTTGTATTATCTTCGAACCTAGTTTGTCCTAAAATTTTTTATCTTTTCGTTTCATAAAAAATATCTCTTTTATCTTTTTCATCATGAAATCAACTCCAATTCAAAATCTTTCTGCTTCAAAGGGCGAGTTCCTTGAACCATCACCTTTTCCAAAACCATTTCTTTCATCTGGCTGTGAACTCAACCCTAGTTTAATAGCCATGGTTCGAGCACAATCCTTCTCTGGGCTTGATAACAAAGACCCTTGTCATCACCTGCGAGAGTTCGAGGAAATGTGTTCGTGCCTGAGTATCTCTGGCATGACATAGGAAACTCTAAGGTGGAAATTGTTTCCCTACTTTCTCATGGAGAGAGTGAAGCAATGGTACGCTCATGTCGTAGAAAGTATGAATGGGGATTGGAATGAACTTAAAGACAAGTTTTGTCTAGCGTTCTTCCCTATGTCTTGTATCGTCTCTCTACCAAAGGAGATTCTTGACTTTGAGCAGTATGAGAAGGAGTCTATAGGTGCAGCATGGGCTAGGTTCTCAGTTTTAATACACTCCAGCCTAGACTTGTCTTTACTCAGCAGTGTTTTATTGCATCTCTTTTGGTTTGGGTGAGGGCTCATGAGTCGAATCTAGGGAATAGGAAGGTACAGGTTTGGATTCGGCTGATGAGGGCTCCTCAAAGCTTGACATGGCTTTTTCCTAGAGGGGTTTGGTTTCTATGATGGAGGAAGTGTATTTTTCTAGGAAGTGTTCAAGGAATTTCACTTGTTCCGTCATAGTTTTGTGTGCAAACAAACCTCCGGTGGTCACATTGAGGTATAGGTCAGCCTCTATGTCAAGACCCAAACAAAAGAGATGCAATAAAACACTGCTGAGTAAAGACAAGTCTAGGCTGGAGTGTATTAAAACTGAGAACCTAGCCCATGCTGCACCTATAGACTCCTTCTCATACTGCTCAAAGTCAAGAATCTCCTTTGGTAGAGAGACGATACAAGACATAGGGAAGAACGCTAGACAAAACTTGTCTTTAAGTTCATTCCAATCCCCATTCATACTTTCTACGACATGAGCGTACCATTGCTTCACTCTCTCCATGAGAAAGTAGGGAAACAATTTCCACCTTAGAGTTTCCTATGTCATGCCAGAGATACTCAGGCACGAACACATTTCCTCGAACTCTCGCAGGTGATGACAAGGGTCTTTGTTATCAAGCCCAGAGAAGGATTGTGCTCGAACCATGGCTATTAAACTAGGGTTGAGTTCACAGCCAGATGAAAGAAATGGTTTTGGAAAAGGTGATGGTTCAAGGAACTCGCCCTTTGAAGCAGAAAGATTTTGAATTGGAGTTGATTTCATGATGAAAAAGATAAAAGAGATATTTTTTATGAAACGAAAAGATAAAAAATTTTAGGACAAACTAGGTTCGAAGATAATACAAAAACCATTCCCCGGCAATGGCGCCAGAAAGCTTGTTGGTATTTCTTACGTCATGAATAAATCTGCAAGCATACGGACACCGTTGTAGCTTCCACTTGAGAGTATTCAAGGGTATCGAATCCACAGGGAATGTGTGTACTCTTCTAGCTAACTTTTCCATGGACAACATAAGGATAAGTTGGCAAGAGTAGAGATGGATTCCTATGGCTTTAGGGTCTATGGAAAGAAAAAACCCTACTTTTACTTGCTTACTTCGGGCACCGGATCACATCTGGCTTGCCAAGCGATCCCGGCATGTAGCTCTACGCTGAACTCAAATGTGGGGGATTACAAGGGACGGACAGGGCTGTCACCATCTGCAGCCTACCCCTCAACCATGGGGAATGAAGCAAACAAAGGTAACCTCTAGCCTAGACACCACTTCTACGCTATCGATTAGTACTCTAACGTCGTACAGGATTATCCGTCTTTATCAGGAGTCCTCTACTAGAGCATCCATTATGAGAACAGATGACGAACCCGCAAGCAAATAAAAATAAAGGTTAACTAACCAAGAGACTCGCTACTGTTGATATTTCTTAACGCGAACAGAAAGAATCTCCAAGTGCATAGAATTACCGTTATAGCAGTTCACCCGGAAGTATTCAGGGTATTGTATTTTCCCATAGGGAACGGAGGTACTCTTCTAGCTAATTTGTCCAAGGACAACACAAGGATAGAGTTGGAAAGGGTAGAGTGGATTCTTATGGCTTTAGGGTCTAAGGATAGATAAACTCTACTTCTACTTGCTCACTTCAGGCACCGGCATACACCTGGTCTGCCAAGCGATACCGGCCTATAGCTCTACGCCAGACCTGAACATGGGGGATTACAAGGGATAGACAGGGTTGTCACTACCTGCCGCCTACCCCTCAACCGTGGGGCACGAGGCAAACGAAGGTAGCCTCTAGCCTAGACACCACGTCTACGCTATCGACTACTACTCTAGCATTGTACAGGGTTATCCGTCTTCATCAAGGCCCTCTACCATTATGAGAACGGACGATGAACCCGCAAGCAAATAAGAGTAAAGCTTAGCTAAACAAAAGACTTAATTCCCTAAGAAACATGAACACTTACTTAGCGGGAGAACCCATTGAGGTAGGGTGTTCATCAAGGTACAAGTTGGGGAGACACCGACAGGTCCAGCACTTCCCCGAGCTCTCCCTCACATCTGTCCCTATCCAAGTCTACTTGCTATCTAGGGCCTAAGCCCTTAGAGTGATGCTCAAGTGTGGTGTTCTTGCTCCTTGGTGTGTGTGGAATGAGGAGGGGGTGGCCTCCTTTTATAGGTGGAGAGGAAGGAATGATCCCATGGAATATTCCCCTCATAAGTGAGCAAACCAACCTCCAAACGAACGTCTAGGTACATTGCATCTAGACCAAACCATGGGAACCGCCTTTGGAATGTCAGTAAGGAGCAGCCCGCGAAAGATGGGCCCGAGGGCCCCAAAAGTGGTGCGGGCACACCTAGGGTGCGGCCGCACTCCAACTGGGCCCAAATGAGCCCAGCTTCAGTGGGTTGTCTTTTCTAGGCTTCTGGATGGGTCCTGCAAGGTTTTATGCCACATGGATAAGGTTTGCTTTGGGTTTTGGGCTTCTTTCTCCACCTGACTAGGCCCTGATTTGCCTAGTAAGTGGGCCTTCTCCCCTTGGGCTCATGTCGGGTGTTTGTTTTGCTATGTTCTTTGTGTACTTTTGGCACGTTTCTTGTGTTGTCCCGACATGTCCTCCTGCAAATGGTAAATCACCAAAACTCGTGGAATTCGTTAGTTATAGGTCCTAATTCTAAGTTTGATGTTCATTTGAGCAGATTTTATGTGAAAGTTGGCAGTTAGAAATAGGAGTTAAGGACCGCCAACAGCTACCATATGAATCACGATCACTTACTTAGAGGAAGAATCCGTCGAGGTACAAAGTAGGTGTTCGTCAAGGTACAAGCTTGGGGAAATACCGACAATCCTGGCATTTCCCTGAACTCTCCCTCAAATCTCTCCTTAACACTTAGCTCTAGCTAGCTAGGGACTATTCCCTTGGAGTGGTGCTCTTATTCTTCCTTGGTGTGTTGTTGTCCTTGAAGAGGGAGCTCACTCCTCTTATATAGTGTGGAAACATCAGTTTGGGAGGAATATTCTGAGCATACACCTCGCACCGCCCTGTAACACCCTCGGTGTTACCGCTTAAGG
>JAHUYU010000777.1:0-18488 GCA_030439765.1 Tripidium arundinaceum | reverse complement strand
CGAGAAGTCTAATCATTATGAAAAAAAAATTATACCTAACAAATCATTTTTATTAAAATTAAGAGCTAAAAACCATCTCTCACGAGCTTCAACCAATCCGATGGCTAACGTTTGGGCTTCAACGCACCCCCACCCCCGCACTCGCTCCGCCCCAACACTCCCTCCGCCGCAGATCGAATCCCCACCTTCTCCGTCTCGATTTCTCTAGGAAAAAGAAAATAAACGCAAAATACTTGTGGCCCGAAAGTCGAAAACGCGAGGCGGGGTCGGTTGACGGCGGCTGCAGCTCCACTCCACGGGCAGTAGCGCCCATGCCTAGGGTTTGGGCGAAGGGCACGGCGGTTGCTTAGACCACGCTGCAAGCCTCCCCATGGCCGCGCACCCCTCCCCCCATGGCGTGCGGTGGCGGTGGCGGAGGGCCGGGGCTGGTCCTGGATCTTCGCCATCTGCGGCCTCGTGTCATCGCTCGTCTCCCTCCTCGACATTCTCTCCCCCTGTGACTCCCCTCCTCCGAACATGAGCAGTGTGTGGGCGGGGTTCTGCGGGCGGTTGAGCTGGTGGCCGACCGGATCCACGGTGGCTTGCAGGCTGGCAGCCTGGATCTGCGAACGTGTGGCCGGGGTTCACGGCGGCGCGCAGATAGACAACAGGATCCGCGGGCGATCGGCCAGGTGGCCGGTCGAGATCCACAGCAGCATGTAGGCGGGAGACTGGGATGCACGGGTGGGACGCAGGGCTCCGTCACGGCTTCTATCGATGAGGTCCAACTCAACTCGCACAGGTACCCAGCTGCGTGACCACACTCAATTTTTAGTTTTCATCTGGTATAGACTGCACAATATATGAGCTGGAATGCAATAGGGGTGTATTGACACTTTACGAGATGGAATGCATGCTGTTTGCAGTTTTTATTAATTAATATATAAATTGTCCTTTGTTCAAACAAGTATCTTCCCTAATATGCACATAGGAATGTATTGTTAGGAGAGTAGCTTTAGTACTTGACAAATAGTGGGCTTCTGAATAATATGCCATCCTTTTTGGAGCGTCCCATGTATATCAGATGTTAGTAATATGAAATATATCTGAAGTTAGTAATATGAAATATATCTGTTTTCGACTTATGGTATGGCTTTACTGTAGTTTCATTGATAGAATGATAGGACTGGCTTATCTTTGCATGATTCAATGTTGAAACTGTTGAGTACAAGAACATTAGCTTCTCCGCTTGGAATTTACCAAGGAATTACAGTTTCTTTATACTTTATATGTCAAACAGAGAAGCTAATGTGGAAGCACTACTTTCAGAACACACAGGGACTTATTTTTGTCATAGACAGCAATGAAAGGGATTGTCGTAGACAGCAATGAAAGGGAACGTGTTGAGCTAGAGATGAGCTCCACAGGATGCTGAATGAGGTAATATAGTAGTGTTATTTTAATAGCTCCAGAAAGTTCCATTCTGCAAATATCCTGTCTATATGAGTAGTTTTGTTTTAGTCCATTCTGTAATATAGTAGTGTTATTTCAGCCCATTCTGTAATTTAGTAGTGTTATTTTAATTTAGTAGTGTTATTTTAATAGCTCCACAGGCTTGCTCATGTATATATTATCAGTCCATTTGTAGAAACTGGTGCTAGCTATCTGAATTTTTTGAAACACCTGCAGATAATATTTTTTTCTTTGGTACGCTAATTAGCAAATTCTGTGTAAAAGGTGCAATTGCTTGTGTACATGAGAGTTGGTTCCTTCCGGCCTGTATAAGTTTGTGGTACAGTGTGTGGGGAAACGTTCAATGAGGTCACCAAACCGTGGTTGTCGGTCCAGTGGGCGGTGTCGGCCTAGGCCGGTGCACTCGGGAGCGTTCTGGAACCTCTCTGCATGGCATCGGACCGAGGCACTCGTTGGTCCAATGTCCACCGGACTCAGGGGCATCGGCCCATATGCTCTAGTGACCATTGGCGCGACAATGGCTAGTTCAACGATCGAGTGACACGTGGCAGATGCTGAGGGCGTTGGACCCATAGCCAATGGTCCGATGGGGTGCATCGGACGGTTACACGCCCCGATTTCTGTGCAGTGAGAGCCCAACGACTCTTTTGCTCATGTGTTATAAATAGTGGTTGGCCAGCTTGTGGCTGGCTGTTGGCATTTCTTAGCGTCGTCACCAAGAATAGAGATAGGACCCATCCCTGGCAACGGCGCCAGAAATGCCTGTTGGCATTTCCTAGTATCACTGCCAGAAAAGACAATGACACTAGAGAATGTCAACCGGTAAATCTTAACGATTACAGATTTAACTCCGCAAGCGCACGGAAATACCGTTGTAGCATTTCACCCGGAAGTATTTCAGGGTATCGTTATTTATATTTTCCCAAAGGAAGGCATGGTGTAAAGAGTCTAGTATGGATATGAACAAGATAACATGATTGCAAAGATGAACCAAATGCTTATGGCAGGGGTAAACATGATGGTTTTGGGATAGTGTGACACACACTCGAGTCTAACACCTGAACAGAGAAAGAAGGAAGAAGGTCTAAAGAATAAAAGAATAAATCTATGAGAGCAGGCATATCCTTGATACAGCTATGCAAAGAATAGTAAGTAATCATACATGTACATGAGTAAGAGCTAGCGCTAAGTGTGAGATAGGTCGGGAGGCCACCGAGTACTGGTCTGCCAGCAACCTCATGTGACAATTTACGTACTCCTACACCATACCCGAACGTGGGGGATTACGAAGGACGGACAGGGCTGTCACCACCTGCCGCCTACCCCTCAACCGTGGAGCATGAAATGCATTCACCTGTCTCTATATACCCGAGCACCATGCTCGCGTATAGAGAAACTACCCAAACCCCCCCCGGGTCCCCGACCCTACGGATCGACAGGTAAGAAGCTTGGGCACACCCGAAAGCACGATGAACCGCCACCTCAACTTAACTCTATTTCTTATCATAAACATGGTATGAATGATTAAGCATAAAGTTCTACATGGCAACATCATAACATATAAACTATAGAGTAGCTCATATATCAAGATAATATCATGAGAACTATACTCTAGTTTATTTGCATAACTATATCGATAAAATGAAGGCAAGACTTTGGAGAAATGATTCATCTTATTCATACCAAGATTCTTCTCCAAGGAGTCAAGCCCTCCAAGGTAGCTTTGCCTTGCTCTAGAACTACTAAAGAAAGGTAAAAACTAGAGAGGTGTGCTCAAGATGTTTTGACTCAAAGTGGTGTGTGCTGAGAGAGAGCACTACCCCTCCTTTTATACATAAAGGAGGTCGGTTTGGGGTGCCATAAAATAGGAAACTAGCCTACACCGCCTCTACATGTCGGCATGCAACCGCCAGAGAAAGGTGGGCCCGAGGGGAGCCAGTGGCGGTGCGGCCGCACCCTGGGTGCGGCCGCACCCTGGCCCGCTCCTCTCGCCACCGCTTTTCTCTGGTGGGCTTTTGGTTGGACCAGGGTTGCCTCCACGTAGGTGTTCGGCCCAAATTTTGCATGAAAGTGGGCTTTTGCTTGGCTCCTTGGTATATGATCTGCGTTACGCTTTCTCTGTTGGCGTATTTTGATTCTTGTTCCACTGTATTTTGGTATAGTTCCTGCAAAATAATAAGCTTCCAATACAAGTGGAACTTTGTCAATAGTAAAAGCATATGTGTCGAAAGTATGTTTATTTCTCCTTCTTTTGGACTATAATTGGCGGTCGGATATGGTCGTTAGTGACCGCCAACACTGGCTCTCTTGACACTCCAACGAATTATACACCCTTTGTGAGCTTGTGCAAACACCTCCCACTCATCTCTTTGCCTATTGCTTGATCCAAATTATGATTGGGAGTGATTCTAGTGCATTTGCATTGAGTTCTTGCATCTAGTGGCACTAGAGATCGAGTTGAGCAACGAGATTCTTGTTACTCTTAGTGGTTGCCATCACCTAGATGGCTTGGAGCAGCAGTGGATCATTGAGCGGCTTTAGTGATTGTTGTTGGCTCCGATCAAGTGATTGTAAGGGGCTCTTGTGCTCATCCCCACGGGAGATCATGAAGAGCAGCTCTAGTGGAATCGTGGCTAGTTGGAGTGCACCATTTGAGTGGTTCTTGCAGAACCCTTAGTGGGTCTAGCTTGTCATGCTAGTTAGCTCATGAACCATCAAGTAGGGACTTGCCACAACAAGGATGTAGGTTGCCGACAAGTAACCGAACCTCGGGGATATATCTTGTGTCAACTCTTGCCTCGTTGGTTTGCTCTATATCACACTCTTGTTCTTACATTCATATACTTGTTTGTGTGGTAGTTGATTGCCTAGCCTAGAGTAGAAGTACTGCTAGTTGTAACTAGTTGTAGTTGCTTTCTAAGTAGCTCTAGGTAGTTGCAGCTTCCTTGCTTAGTTGGTAGCTTGTGTTGCTTGTGTGACATAGATGATATGATCTAGATGGCTAGAGGGGGTGAATAGCCTATAAAAATTCTCTACAAATTCACAATTTCACTAGAGCAAGATAGCTAGTACAACAAATGACCCTAGCTAGCCTCTACTTTGCTCTAGATCTATTTCACTCAAGCAAGCCCCATAATCAATTCTAGTAGCTTGGTCTATAGATTATATCACACAATCACACAAGCTATCAATTAATGATTCTAATTAACACTATCAAGAATTGCAAGAGCTACAAAAATAAACAACTACAACAAGCTCTAATTATCACTATGCTACACAAGATAACAATGAAATCACAATTACTCACAAGAACAAGTAGTGAACAAAGAAATGCAAGTGAGTAAGTTGAGAATTACAAACCACATGGGGCAAGTGAACACAAGATATATCCCCGAGGTTCGGTTGCTTGCCGGCAACCTACATCCTCGTTGTGGTGAGTCCCAACTTGGTGGTTCACACACTAATTGGCCTCACACTCCAACTAGCCACAATTCCACTAGAGTTGCTCTTTGCGAATCTTCCGCGGGGAATGAGCACAAGAGCCCCTTATAATCACTTGTTTGAAGCCAGCAACAACCACCAATGTTGCTCAACCAACCTCCGCTGCCTCCAAGCGGTATAGGTGGCGGCAACCACCAAGAGTAACAAGAATCCCACAGCTCAAACAATCACTAGCGCCACTAGATGCCTCAACTTAATGCAAATGCACTAGGATCACTCCCAATCTCACTTAGGATGAAGCAATCAACAAGGAGATGAGAGGGAGGTGTTTGCTTAGGCTCACAAGGGTGTACAAGTCGTCAAAGTGCTAAGAGAAACCAGCTAAGGCCGGCCAACATCTATTTATAGACCCCCTTGAGCCAACATAGCCGTTACCCCTTCATTGGGCTAAAATTGGGACCATCGAACCGGACTGTGGTCACCGTCGGGCCAATGTCCACGGGTCCAAAGCCCTGCGTTTGCGGCACGTGTACTCGACCATTTGAAGCTAGCCGTTGGTGCCCAATGTTTACTTGCACGATGGTTCGAGCCCTCCGAGTTCGACTACCGTCAGACCAATGCTGCTGAGCGTCCGACGCCATCCAGAGAGCTCCCAGAACATGTTTTTCACCCATGGACTAGTCCGACGCTGCTCATCGAACCAAAGTCACTGTCTGACGACCACATTGATGAGCTCTTGCGCTATTGACTCCATGACCCGCACAATGAACAGTGTCTCTGTGCCGTTCGATGAGCGTCAGACTCAACTCGTCGGACCATTGCTCTGGGTCCGATGAGACTCAGAGGCACTGTGCGCGCGCCTGAGCTAGGGTTTGGCGTCAGACTCATCGTCTGATGGTTTGATGCACACGTAGTTAGGGACCGACGCCTCCCTTAGGCGCCCTCTACATCATTTCATCCACCCTTTCTCAAAAGTGCCAACTCCAAAGTATCTCAAATACTTGTGTACGTGAGTTAGCATTTTCACAAATATTTTTGAAGGGTTTGTCACGTCCTCACTAGGTCTAATGCACATGCAAGGAGTCAATTCACCTAATGGCACTTAGATAACCATTTTGAACTTCTAGTTCCCCTCTTAATAGTATAGCTATCTATCCTAGACCCGATCACGCACTCTATTGTGTCTTGATCGGCAAAACAAAATGCCCTAGCATATACCTTTGCCTTGAGGCCATGCATTTTGTTTTTCTCTTTCTACTTTTTCAAGAGTTGAGCACTTGATCACCATTTGGCCACCATCATCACCTCCATGATTGCCATCCTTGCTCAATCCTTGGTTGTGGACCTAACCTATCTCATACACAACACTAGGATAGAGGTTAGTCCACTAGTTGTCGCAATTTCCAAAACCAAGCATAGGGCTTTCAATCTCCCCCTTTTTGGTAATTGATGACAACCGTTACAAAGATAGGAATTAAGTTTAAATTCCAAGCTAGTACCTTACACAAGTGCAAGCTACTAACTTGGTTTGGATTTTGTGTTTCTTGTCCAAGCATTTAGATCACTTAAAAAGATTTGGACAAGTTTCACAGACCCGATTTGGTAGTATTAGCTCCCCTACATATGTGCTAGTGTGTTTGGACTAAAACTTGCACATATGTAGGATAAGAATTGTGGGAGATATGATACTACCAAATGATGCTAAGGTGTATAGAATAAACCTTTGAAGCGTGAATACTAATCGGAGTACCACTTGGAAATATTTGTTCGTCATTTGATTTCCATCCTTAGCACCATGGTTAGCTAGACATCAAAAACACTAGAAACCCCATGAGATCAACATTATAGGCATGTTTCTAGTATCACTTGATAATCAACAAATAAACTTCTATGCATGCTAGTTGTCAAATCATCAATTAAGTTCTATGTCTAGCATACACCACACAAGACTAAAACTTGTGCAAATGCAAGCAAACACATGAATATGCACATTTCAAATGCAATCAACCAAGTTCATGAGCTTGCTCCCCCTTCAAATATTTTTGATCCACTTAATTTTCCATCAAGCTATCTTTGTGACTCACTCTCCCCCTTTGTCATCAATTTCCACAAAAGGTATGCACCATATTGATGTAGATTGGAGTAGTCACCATTTGAAATCTTGCATAACACCACTTTGATGGAGATGACCACTTAAAGTTGAGGATCACTTGCATTGTTTCTATGAGCTTCCTTCTCTTGTGGTTTGAACTAGACAACTTGCATAAGACATCTAACTCGGTTTAAACCTTTGGCAAGCTTCTTCACACATCTTTCAATGCTTATCTTGTCAAAGTTGAGTTGGATACTGGATTGCTCATCAACTAGATCGAACATTACGTTCACTAACTCATGAACAAGTCATATGCTACCACTAGATTCAATCGATTATATGAGCAATAGTGGCACCATATATACTTCAAATTCACTTTGTTTTTAATGAATGACTTGGCTAACCACTAGATATGTCTATATGCACTATCACATACTAGTAAGGTATGAATGCACATGAACAAGTAATTTCACCTTTGCTTTGTTGGAGGAGAGGCATGTCATATGTTGGGGGTGCATTCAACTCATATTGGAGAAGTCAAGGATGTTCAATTCATTTCTCAACTTGCAAAACCTTGCATCATCAAGTGGCTTGGTGAATATGTTGGCTAATTGATCTTCGGTGCCCACACTCTCTATTGTGATATCCCCTTTTGCTTGATGATCTCTAATGAAATGGTGGAGAGTGAGTCACAAAGATAGCTTGATGGAAAATTAAGTGGATCAAAAATATTTGAAGGGGGAGCAAGCTCATGAACTTGGTTGATTGCATTTGAAATGTGCATATTCATGTGTTTGCTTGCATTTGCACAAGTTTTAGTCTTGTGTGGTGTATGCTAGACATAGAACTTAATTGATGATTTGACAACTAGCATGCATAGAAGTTTATTTGTTGATTATCAAGTGATACTAGAAACATGCCTATAATGTTGATCTCATGGGGTTTCTAGTGTTTTTGATGTCTAGCTAACCATGGTGCTAAGGATGGAAATCAAATGACGAACAAATATTTCCAAGTGGTACTCCGATTAGTATTCACGCTTCAAAGGTTTATTCTATACACCTTAGCATCATTTGGTAGTATCATATCTCCCACAATTCTTATCCTACATATGTGCAAGTTTTAGTCCAAACACACTAGCACATATGTAGGGGAGCTAATACTACCAAATCGGGTCTGTGAAACTTGTCCAAATCTTTTTAAGTGATCTAAATGCTTGGACAAGAAACACAAAATCCAAACCAAGTTAGTAGCTTGCACTTGTGTAAGGTACTAGCTTGGAATTTAAACTTAATTCCTATCTTTGTAACGGTTGTCATCAATTACCAAAAAGGGGGAGATTGAAAGCCCTATGCTTGGTTTTGGAAATTGCGACAACTAGTGGACTAACCTCTATCCTAGTGTTGTGTATGAGATAGGTTAGGTCCACAACCAAGGATTGAGCAAGGATGGCAATCATGGAGGTGATGATGGTGGCCAAATGGTGATCAAGTGCTCAACTCTTGAAAAAGTAGAAAGAGAAAAACAAAATGCATGGCCTCAAGGCAAAGGTATATGCTAGGGCATTTTGTTTTGCCGATCAAGACACAATAGAGTGCGTGATCGGGTCTAGGATAGATAGCTATACTATTAAGAGGGGAACTAGAAGTTCAAAATGGTTATCTAAGTGCCATTAGGTGAATTGACTCCTTGCATGTGCATTAGACCTAGTGAGGACGTGACAAACCCTTCAAAAATATTTGTGAAAATGCTAACTCACGTACACAAGTATTTGAGATACTTTGGAGTTGGCACTTTTGAGAAAGGGTGGATGAAATGATGTAGAGGGCGCCTAAGGGAGGCGTCGGTCCCTAACTACGTGTGCATCAAACCATCAGACGATGAGTCTGACGCCAAACCCTAGCTCAGGCGCGCGCACAGTGCCTCTGAGTCTCATCGGACCCAGAGCAATGGTCCGACGAGTTGAGTCTGACGCTCATCGAACGGCACAGAGACACTGTTCATTGTGCGGGTCATGGAGTCAATAGCGCAAGAGCTCATCAATGTGGTCGTCAGACAGTGACTTTGGTTCGATGAGCAGCGTCGGACTAGTCCATGGGTGAAAAACATGTTCTGGGAGCTCTCTGGATGGCGTCGGACGCTCAGCAGCATTGGTCTGACGGTAGTCGAACTCGGAGGGCTCGAACCATCGTGCAAGTAAACATTGGGCACCAACGGCTAGCTTCAAATGGTCGAGTACACGTGCCGCAAACGCAGGGCTTTGGACCCGTGGACATTGGCCCGACGGTGACCACAGTCCGGTTCGATGGTCCCAATTTTAGCCCAATGAAGGGGTAACGGCTATGTTGGCTCAAGGGGGTCTATAAATAGATGTTGGCCGGCCTTAGCTGGTTTCTCTTAGCACTTTGACGACTTGTACACCCTTGTGAGCCTAAGCAAACACCTCCCTCTCATCTCCTTGTTGATTGCTTCATCCTAAGTGAGATTGGGAGTGATCCTAGTGCATTTGCATTAAGTTGAGGCATCTAGTGGCGCTAGTGATTGTTTGAGCTGTGGGATTCTTGTTACTCTTGGTGGTTGCCGCCACCTATACCGCTTGGAGGCAGCGGAGGTTGGTTGAGCAACATTGGTGGTTGTTGCTGGCTTCAAACAAGTGATTATAAGGGGCTCTTGTGCTCATTCCCCGCGGAAGATTCGCAAAGAGCAACTCTAGTGGAATTGTGGCTAGTTGGAGTGTGAGGCCAATTAGTGTGTGAACCACCAAGTTGGGACTCACCACAACGAGGATGTAGGTTGCCGGCAAGCAACCGAACCTCGGGGATATATCTTGTGTTCACTTGCCCCATGTGGTTTGTAATTCTCAACTTACTCACTTGCATTTCTTTGTTCACTACTTGTTCTTGTGAGTAATTGTGATTTCATTGTTATCTTGTGTAGCATAGTGATAATTAGAGCTTGTTGTAGTTGTTTATTTTTGTAGCTCTTGCAATTCTTGATAGTGTTAATTAGAATCATTAATTGATAGCTTGTGTGATTGTGTGATATAATCTATAGACCAAGCTACTAGAATTGATTATGGGGCTTGCTTGAGTGAAATAGATCTAGAGCAAAGTAGAGGCTAGCTAGGGTCATTTGTTGTACTAGCTATCTTGCTCTAGTGAAATTGTGAATTTGTAGAGAATTTTTATAGGCTATTCACCCCCTCTAGCCATCTAGATCATATCATCTATGTCACACAAGCAACACAAGCTACCAACTAAGCAAGGAAGCTGCAACTACCTAGAGCTACTTAGAAAGCAACTACAACTAGTTACAACTAGCAGTACTTCTACTCTAGGCTAGGCAATCAACTACCACACAAACAAGTATATGAATGTAAGAACAAGAGTGTGATATAGAGCAAACCAACGGGGCAAGAGTTGACACAAGATATATCCCCGAGGTTCGGTTACTTGTCGGCAACCTACATCCTTGTTGTGGCAAGTCCCTACTTGATGGTTCATGAGCTAACTAGCATGACAAGCTAGACCCACTAAGGGTTCTGCAAGAACCACTCAAATGGTGCACTCCAACTAGCCACGATTCCACTAGAGCTGCTCTTCATGATCTCCCGTGGGGATGAGCACAAGAGCCCCTTACAATCACTTGATCGGAGCCAACAACAATCACTAAAGCCGCTCAATGATCCACTGCTGCTCCAAGCCATCTAGGTGATGGCAACCACTAAGAGTAACAAGAATCTCGTTGCTCAACTCGATCTCTAGTGCCACTAGATGCAAGAACTCAATGCAAATGCACTAGAATCACTCCCAATCATAATTTGGATCAAGCAATAGGCAAAGAGATGAGTGGGAGGTGTTTGCACAAGCTCACAAAGGGTGTATAATTCGTTGGAGTGTCAAGAGAGCCAGTGTTGGCGGTCACTAACGACCATATCCGACCGCCAATTATAGTCCAAAAGAAGGAGAAATAAACATACTTTCGACACATATGCTTTTACTATTGACAAAGTTCCACTTGTATTGGAAGCTTATTATTTTGCAGGAACTATACCAAAATACAGTGGAACAAGAATCAAAATACGCCAACAGAGAAAGCGTAACGCAGATCATATACCAAGGAGCCAAGCAAAAGCCCACTTTCATGCAAAATTTGGGCCGAACACCTACGTGGAGGCAACCCTGGTCCAACCAAAAGCCCACCAGAGAAAAGCGGTGGCGAGAGGAGCGGGCCAGGGTGCGGCCGCACCCAGGGTGCGGCCGCACCGCCACTGGCTCCCCTCGGGCCCACCTTTCTCTGGCGGTTGCATGCCGACATGTAGAGGCGGTGTAGGCTAGTTTCCTATTTTATGGCACCCCAAACCGACCTCCTTTATGTATAAAAGGAGGGGTAGTGCTCTCTCTCAGCACACACCACTTTGAGTCAAAACATCTTGAGCACACCTCTCTAGTTTTTACCTTTCTTTAGTAGTTCTAGAGCAAGGCAAAGCTACCTTGGAGGGCTTGACTCCTTGGAGAAGAATCTTGGTATGAATAAGATTGAATCATTTCTCCAAAGTCTTGCCTTCATTTTATCGATATAGTTATGCAAATAAACTAGAGTATAGTTCTCATGATATTATCTTGATATATGAGCTACTCTATAGTTTATATGTTATGATGTTGCCATGTAGAACTTTATGCTTAATCATTCATACCATGTTTATGATAAGAAATAGAGTTAAGTTGAGGTGGCGGTTCATCGTGCTTTCGGGTGTGCCCAAGCTTTCTTACCTGTCGATCCGTAGGGTCGGGGACCCGGGGGGGTTTGGGTAGTTTCTCTATACGCGAGCATGGTGCTCGGGTATATAGAGGACAGGTGAATGCATTTCATGCTCCACGGTTGAGGGGTAGGCGGCAGGTGGTGACAGCCCTGTCCGTCCTTCGTAATCCCCCCACGTTCGGGTATGGTGTAGGAGTACGTAAATTGTCACATGAGGTTGCTGGCAGACCAGTACTCGGTGGCCTCCCGACCTATCTCACACTTAGCGCTAGCTCTTACTCATGTACATGTATGATTACTTACTATTCTTTGCATAGCTGTATCAAGGATATGCCTGCTCTCATAGATTTATTCTTTTATTCTTTTAGACCTTCTTCCTTCTTTCTCTGTTCAGGTGTTAGACTCGAGTGTGTGTCACACTATCCCAAAACCATCATGTTTACCCCTGCCATAAGCATTTGGTTCATCTTTGCAATCATGTTATCTTGTTCATATCCATACTAGACTCTTTACACCATGCCTTCCTTTGGGAAAATATAAATAACGATACCCTGAAATACTTCCGGGTGAAATGCTACAACGGTATTTCCGTACGCTTGCGGAGTTAAATCTGTAATCGTTAAGATTTACCGGTTGACATTCTCTAGTGTCATTGTCTTTTCTGGCAGTGATACTAGGAAATGCCAACAGGCATTTCTGGCGCCGTTGCCAGGGATGGGTCCTATCTCTATTCTTGGTGACGACGCTAAGAAATGCCAACAGCCAGCCACAAGCTGGCCAACCACTATTTATAACACATGAGCAAAAGAGTCGTTGGGCTCTCACTGCACAGAAATCGGGGCGTGTAACCGTCCGATGCACCCCATCGGACCATTGGCTATGGGTCCCAACGCCCTCAGCATCTGCCACGTGTCACTCGATCGTTGAACTAGCCATTGTCGCGCCAATGGTCACTAGAGCATATGGGCCGATGCCCCTGAGTCCGGTGGACATTGGACCAACGAGTGCCTCGGTCCGATGCCATGCAGAGAGGTTCCAGAACGCTCCCGAGTGCACCGGCCTAGGCCGACACCGCCCACTGGACCGACAACCACGGTTTGGTGACCTCATTGAACGTTTCCCCCACACTGACCGGTGGGGCCACCAGGAGGAACAGTGAGACGTATGGTCTAACGCTGCCCTGGCCACCACCGTCGGGCCATGCCCCATGGTCTGACGCCTAACCCTAGGCTAGGGTACTTCCCTTGTGTGTCGTATGGTCTGACGACAACACTATTGCCTCAGTCCGACGGTCCTTAGTGACTATTTCTAGCTCGGTTTTCAACACACTTTTTAATTGTGCCAACTCCAAATGTATTCCAACATTTATGCACGAGAGTGAGCATTTTTCTCAATCATTTTAAAGGGTTTTTTCGCGTCCTCACTAGGTCTAATGCACATGCAATGAATTGATCCACCTAGTGGCACTTAGATAACCATTTTGAACTTTGGAGTTCCCCTCTTAATAGTACGACTATCTATCATAAACCCGATCACGCACTCTATTATGTCTTGACCAGCAAAACAAACTGCCCTAGCTTATCACTATGCTACACAAGATAACAATGAAATCACAATTACTCACAAGAACAAGTAGTGAACAAAGAAATGCAAGTGAGTAAGTTGAGAATTACAAACCACATGGGGCAAGTGAACACAAGATATATCCCCGAGGTTCGGTTGCTTGCCGGCAACCTACATCCTCGTTGTGGTGAGTCCCAACTTGGTGGTTCACACACTAATTGGCCTCACACTCCAACTAGCCACAATTCCACTAGAGTTGCTCTTTGCGAATCTTCCGCGGGGAATGAGCACAAGAGCCCCTTATAATCACTTGTTTGAAGCCAGCAACAACCACCAATGTTGCTCAACCAACCTCCGCTGCCTCCAAGCGGTATAGGTGGCGGCAACCACCAAGAGTAACAAGAATCCCACAGCTCAAACAATCACTAGCGCCACTAGATGCCTCAACTTAATGCAAATGCACTAGGATCACTCCCAATCTCACTTAGGATGAAGCAATCAACAAGGAGATGAGAGGGAGGTGTTTGCTTAGGCTCACAAGGGTGTACAAGTCGTCAAAGTGCTAAGAGAAACCAGCTAAGGCCGGCCAACATCTATTTATAGGACCCCCTTGAGCCAACATAGCCGTTACCCCTTCATTGGGCTAAAATTGGGACCATCGAACCGGACTGTGGTCACCGTCGGGCCAATGTCCACGGGTCCAAAGCCCTGCGTTTGCGGCACGTGTACTCGACCATTTGAAGCTAGCCGTTGGTGCCCAATGTTTACTTGCACGATGGTTCGAGCCCTCCGAGTTCGACTACCGTCAGACCAATGCTGCTGAGCGTCCGACGCCATCCAGAGAGCTCCCAGAACATGTTTTTTCACCCATGGACTAGTCCGACGCTGCTCATCGAACCAAAGTCACTGTCTGACGACCACATTGATGAGCTCTTGCGCTATTGACTCCCATGACCCGCACAATGAACAGTGTCTCTGTGCCGTTCGATGAGCGTCAGACTCAACTCGTCGGACCATTGCTCTGGGTCCGATGAGGACTCAGAGGCACTGTGCGCGCGCCTGAGCTAGGGTTTGGCGTCAGACTCATCGTCTGATGGTTTGATGCACACGTAGTTAGGGACCGACGCCTCCCCTCTCATCTCCTTGTTGATTGCTTCATCCTAAGTGAGATTGGGAGTGATCCTAGTGCATTTGCATTAAGTTGAGGCATCTAGTGGCGCTAGTGATTGTTTGAGCTGTGGGATTCTTGTTACTCTTGGTGGTTGCCGCCACCTATACCGCTTGGAGGCAGCGGAGGTTGGTTGAGCAACATTGGTGGTTGTTGCTGGCTTCAAACAAGTGATTATAAGGGGCTCTTGTGCTCATTCCCCGCGGAAGATTCGCAAAGAGCAACTCTAGTGGAAATTGTGGCTAGTTGGAGTGTGAGGACAATTAGTGTGTGAACCACCAAGTTGGGACTCACCACAACGAGGATGTAGGTTGCCGGCAAGCAACCGAACCTCGGGGATATATCTTGTGTTCACTTGCCCCATGTGGTTTGTAATTCTCAACTTACTCACTTGCATTTCTTTGTTCACTACTTGTTCTTGTGAGTAATTGTGATTTCATTGTTATCTTGTGTAGCATAGTGATAATTAGAGCTTGTTGTAGTTGTTTATTTTTGTAGCTCTTGCAATTCTTGATAGTGTTAATTAGAATCATTAATTGATAGCTTGTGTGATTGTGTGATATAATCTATAGACCAAGCTACTAGAATTGATTATGGGGCTTGCTTGAGTGAAATAGATCTAGAGCAAAGTAGAGGCTAGCTAGGGTCATTTGTTGTACTAGCTATCTTGCTCTAGTGAAATTGTGAATTTGTAGAGAATTTTTATAGGCTATTCACCCCCTCTAGCCATCTAGATCATATCATCTATGTCACACAAGCAACACAAGCTACCAACTAAGCAAGGAAGCTGCAACTACCTAGAGCTACTTAGAAAAGCAACTACAACTAGTTACAACTAGCAGTACTTCTACTCTAGGCTAGGCAATCAACTACCACACAAAACAAGTATATGAAATGTAAGAACAAGAGTGTGATATAGAGCAAACCAACGGGGCAAGAGTTGACACAAGATATATCCCCGAGGTTCGGTTACTTGTCGGCAACCTACATCCTTGTTGTGGCAAGTCCCTACTTGATGGTTCATGAGCTAACTAGCATGACAAGCTAGACCCACTAAGGGTTCTGCAAGAACCACTCAAATGGTGCACTCCAACTAGCCACGATTCCACTAGAGCTGCTCTTCATGATCTCCCGTGGGGATGAGCACAAGAGCCCCTTACAATCACTTGATCGGAGCCAACAACAATCACTAAAGCCGCTCAATGATCCACTGCTGCTCCAAGCCATCTAGGTGATGGCAACCACTAAGAGTAACAAGAATCTCGTTGCTCAACTCGATCTCTAGTGCCACTAGATGCAAGAACTCAATGCAAATGCACTAGAATCACTCCCAATCATAATTTGGATCAAGCAATAGGCAAAGAGATGAGTGGGAGGTGTTTGCACAAGCTCACAAAGGGTGTATAATTCGTTGGAGTGTCAAGAGAGCCAGTGTTGGCGGTCACTAACGACCATATCCGACCGCCAATTATAGTCCAAAAGAAGGAGAAATAAACATACTTTCGACACATATGCTTTTACTATTGACAAAGTTCCACTTGTATTGGAAGCTTATTATTTTGCAGGAACTATACCAAAATACAGTGGAACAAGAATCAAAAATACGCCAACAGAGAAAGCGTAACGCAGATCATATACCAAGGAGCCAAGCAAAAGCCCACTTTCATGCAAAATTTGGGCCGAACACCTACGTGGAGGCAACCCTGGTCCAACCAAAAAGCCCACCAGAGAAAAGCGGTGGCGAGAGGAGCGGGCCAGGGTGCGGCCGCACCCAGGGTGCGGCCGCACCGCCACTGGCTCCCCTCGGGCCCACCTTTCTCTGGCGGTTGCATGCCGACATGTAGAGGCGGTGTAGGCTAGTTTCCTATTTTATGGCACCCCAAACCGACCTCCTTTATGTATAAAAGGAGGGGTAGTGCTCTCTCTCAGCACACACCACTTTGAGTCAAAACATCTTGAGCACACCTCTCTAGTTTTTACCTTTCTTTAGTAGTTCTAGAGCAAGGCAAAGCTACCTTGGAGGGCTTGACTCCTTGGAGAAGAATCTTGGTATGAATAAGATGAATCATTTCTCCAAAGTCTTGCCTTCATTTTATCGATATAGTTATGCAAATAAACTAGAGTATAGTTCTCATGATATTATCTTGATATATGAGCTACTCTATAGTTTATATGTTATGATGTTGCCATGTAGAAACTTTATGCTTAATCATTCATACCATGTTTATGATAAGAAATAGAGTTAAGTTGAGGTGGCGGTTCATCGTGCTTTCGGGTGTGCCCAAGCTTCTTACCTGTCGATCCGTAGGGTCGGGGACCCGGGGGGGTTTTGGGTAGTTTCTCTATACGCGAGCATGGTGCTCGGGTATATAGAGACAGGTGAATGCATTTCATGCTCCACGGTTGAGGGGTAGGCGGCAGGTGGTGACAGCCCTGTCCGTCCTTCGTAATCCCCCACGTTCGGGTATGGTGTAGGAGTACGTAAATTGTCACATGAGGTTGCTGGCAGACCAGTACTCGGTGGCCTCCCGACCTATCTCACACTTAGCGCTAGCTCTTACTCATGTACATGTATGATTACTTACTATTCTTTGCATAGCTGTATCAAGGATATGCCTGCTCTCATAGATTTATTCTTTTATTCTTTAGACCTTCTTCCTTCTTTCTCTGTTCAGGTGTTAGACTCGAGTGTGTGTCACACTATCCCAAAAACCATCATGTTTACCCCTGCCATAAGCATTTGGTTCATCTTTGCAATCATGTTATCTTTGTTCATAATCCATACTAGACTCTTTACACCATGCCTTCCTTTGGGAAAATATAAATAACGATACCCTGAAAATACTTCCGGGTGAAATGCTACAACGGTATTTCCGTGCGCTTGCGGAGTTAAATCTGTAATCGTTAAGATTTACCGGTTGACATTCTCTAGTGTCCATTGTCTTTTCTGGCAGTGATACTAGGAAAATGCCAACAGGCATTTCTGGCGCCGTTGCCAGGGATGGGTCCTATCTCTATTCTTGGTGACGACGCTAAGAAATGCCAACAGCCAGCCACAAGCTGGCCAACCACTATTTATAACACATGAGCAAAAGAGTCGTTGGGCTCTCACTGCACAGAAATCGGGGCGTGTAACCGTCCGATGCACCCCATCGGACCATTGGCTATGGGTCCAACGCCCTCAGCATCTGCCACGTGTCACTCGATCGTTGAACTAGCCATTGTCGCGCCAATGGTCACTAGAGCATATGGGCCGATGCCCCTGAGTCCGGTGGACATTGGACCAACGAGTGCCTCGGTCCGATGCCATGCAGAGAGGTTCCAGAACGCTCCCGAGTGCACCGGCCTAGGCCGACACCGCCCACTGGACCGACAACCACGGTTTGGTGACCTCATTGAACGTTTCCCCCACACTGACCGGTGGGGCCACCAGGAGGAACAGTGAGACGTATGGTCTAACGCTGCCCTGGCCACCACCGTCGGGCCATGCCCCATGGTCTGACGCCTAACCCTAGGCTAGGGTACTTCCCTGTGTGTCGTATGGTCTGACGACAACACTATTGCCTCAGTCCGACGGTCCTTAGTGACTATTTCTAGCTCGGTTTTTCAACACACTTTTTAATTGTGCCAACTCCAAATGTATTCCAACATTTATGCACGAGAGTGAGCATTTTCTCAATCATTTTAAAGGGTTTTTCGCGTCCTCACTAGGTCTAATGCACATGCAATGAATTGATCCACCTAGTGGCACTTAGATAACCATTTTGAACTTTGGAGTTCCCCTCTTAATAGTACGACTATCTATCATAAACCCGATCACGCACTCTATTATGTCTTGACCAGCAAAACAAAACTGCCCTAGCTTATACCTTTGCCTTGGCCCTATGCATTTTGCTTTTCTCTTTCTTCTTTTCCAAGAATTGAGCACTTGATCACCATTTGGACACCATCACCTCCTCAATGAGTGCCATCCTTACTCAACCTTGGACTTAATTCTTCTTTCCCTTACGA